>APFE031225848.1:42468-103882 GCA_000404065.3 Pinus taeda | reverse complement strand
CCCCTTGAAGCCAAAACAACTCTGATACCAAATGTAGGTTTTAACCCTGTACAGAAATTACCTGCATATGAATTCTAACTCACAGGAAAAATAAAAATGCGAGAGCATAACACATAAAAACACATATGCACAGAGATTTTCCCCTGGATCCCAAAACCGAGACTACCAGTTTGATTTTTCATTATGTTCCTTTCAATGTTACAATACATATTTATACATGTCGAAGCATCTAATACCATGGACCAAAAAACATTGTGTCCAAAACCATGGACTGAAAACCATCGTGTCCAAAAAACATGTCCGAAAATCATGCACAAAACCATAGGTGGGTCCACCCAACCTAACATAGGGTCCAAAACCAAAATTTTCCGGGGCACTGCCCCGGACCCCATAAAGTGGGGTTACAGGTACCCCTCAAACCCCCTGTTAACTATGTGGAAAGAATATAACACAACCCAACACTCAAGTCGTGGTAAAATTTGACTAAGTCTAGGTTAGAGGCCTTCAGTGAGCAGAGAGATAGGTTGTGCACTTGCAGGTTGAGCTCAGTTGAGTAAAGAGATTGTAATACATCTCTATTCATTTGATTAATGCAAGAAGGCATTGGGGTTTTTAGAAGATTTCTTTCCCCAGATAAAAATACTTGTTTCATGTGTGTTATTTCTTCTTGCATGTTTGAGATTTTTGTTCTAAATTGTGAATTAATGTCCGCAAAGTAGTAGTATAGGTTTGTGTCTTATGATTTTGTTTAAAAATTCATGAGTAGTTGCAAATGTATAACATAATTTCTACATGTTATTAGAGCTGGATTCACATTAGAGCAAGAAATTTGAAGTTGTTTCTTAGAGGTTCGAATTTGAAGATTAGTGTAGCAAAATTTCTTCAGATATGAGAAGATGGCCTTTAATGGACTTAGGCTAGAGTGTGCCTTGGAAGCACCTCTAATTTTGTTTCATGGAAGGACCACATGGAAGAAGTATTGGATGACAATGGATTGCTAGAATACATCAAGATAGATGTTGCAAAACCTCAAGCATCTGATGCCCAAAACCTTGCTCAGTGAAAGAAAGATGTAGCCATGGTGAGGAGAATAAACTTGGAGGGAGTATGAGATCATATGGTCTCAAATATCCATGGAAAATAAACTTCATTTGCTGTGTGGAAATCACTGACATAATTTTTTGAGAATAGTAGTGACCACAAGAAGTTTCCACCCAAGGATAAAATTCGAAGTATCAAGATGCAGAAGAATGACATAATTATGCAATATCTGAGCAAGTTTATACAATGGTGTGATGAAATTGGTAGGGTCAATGTTAATTTCCCTAAACATGACTTGCTAACCCTATCCCTTGTGAGCCTTTCCAAGAGCTGACATAGCTATTAAGATTTAGTGAATGGGAGGGAGAAACTATAGAGTTGGGAGCACTTATGTTTAATTTTGGTACAAGAGGAAATAAGGTGGAATACCTGAGATGAGCCTTAATCCAAGGGTGATGATGAAGAAAAAATTGCATTGGATGGAAAGGCAAAGAAGGTAAAAGGGAAGAAATCCAAATCCAAACCAAAATCCAGTCAAGGGGGCAAGAAGAAATATTTTAAAAAAATTAAATGCTTCCATTGTCATGAATTTGGGCACTATTCCACAAAGTGTTGACACAACAAGGTATGCAAGAAGACCTCAGCAGGTATAGCAGGTGAAGATTTGGCTTCACAGTTTGAGCTTGAATTTACCCTCATTGCATGCATGGCCAACACAATGATGGGGAGCATGTGGTACTTGGACTTAGGTGCATTTTTCCACATGACAGACAATAGAGATGTTTTTAGTGACCTGGAGGAGAAATATTTATAGTTGCACATCGAGATGGGGAATTACAAAAGGTACATCGTGATTGGGATTGGTACAGTTAGCTTTCAGAGGGAGTTGGGCTCCCCCCTCAGGCTCAAGGATGTCATGTTCATCCTGGGACAAAAGAAAAATATCATCCCTGTTGTAGTTTTGGAAGATTGTGGTTATGATGTAATCTTTAGCAAAAAAAGGAATTCCTAAGAACATAGCCATGGGATAGGTGAAGTAGATTAGGGTTCGTGTAAAGAACCTATAAGAGCTATATGTGGAGGATTGTGTTGCATTGAGAAAAACGATGAAGAAGGTCCAGGTCTAGAATCTCGGTGAACTTTGGCATAGAATACTTGGCCATTTGCATCATGGTGCTTTGAAGATCATGCAACAAATAACCACAAGCCTCCCCAAAGGAGCACTTGAGCAAAAATATGCATACAAAGGATGTACGATTGGGAAGTACACAAAATCCACATTGACAACAATGCACATGCAGTCCTTGAAAGGATCCACTTTGATGTATGTGGACCTTTATTGACAACCTCCACTTCTAGGCACAAATATTTTTTCATTTTTATTGATGACTTCTCATGGAAGTGTTGGATCTTCTTCGTGTGGAAGAAGGATGAGACATTCTCAAAGTTCATAGAATTCAAGGCACTGGCTGAAAAAGAAATTGGAAATAAGGTGAAGGATTTTAGGAGAGATAATGAAGGTGAGTAAATGTCGAATGAATTTAAAAATTTCAGTGCAAAAGAAGGCATTCGACAAGATTTGACAAGACCCCACAACCCACAACAGAATGGGGTGGTTGAGAGAAAGAACTATAGCATTGTGGGAGCAATGAGGGAGATGTTGCATGACCAAGGCCTACCTCTGCATTTGTGGGCTAAAGCATGCAACATAATAGTATATCTGTAGAACCAAAGTCCTCATCAAATTCTTAGCATGATTACGCCGGAGGAGGATTTCTCAGGGAGAAAGTCGGATGTGTCACACTTACGAATTTTTGGAGCTTCTGTTTACTGCCATGACTCCAAAGAACTAAGGAAGAAGCTCGAGTCAACAAAAAATTGGGGGCATTTGTGGGTTACACCAAAACTCCCCATAACTACCGTGTGTACTTGCCAACCCTCAAAATGAGAGTTGCGCGAAGGGATGTTAAATTTGACAAAGATAAATTCATGTGATGCTTTCTTAAGAGGGAGCTTCAAATCCCACTAGAAGAGGAGCTTTTAGATTTAAAGGAGGAACCTGAGGAAGTTGTGGAGAAACCACAAGTTGAGCAGAAGGGAGTGGAGATGGCCACTCAAGCAGAACCATCCAAAGAAGGTAGGAAAAGGACCAAGGAATTTGAGAGACTTGTGTAGGATACATGGGAGAATGTGGGTGCTCCTTCAAATCAGTGCATGCATAGAATCTTACCAGATTGTTACACTAGCTACATGGATCTAATGACTGAGCTTGTAGAGACTGAGTCATCCTCTTTCTAGGAAGTAGTAGATCAACATGTGTGGAATGTGAAATGGTGGAGGAATATAGATCCATTCTAAAGAACAATGTTTAGGAAGTGGTCCCAAGACTGGCAAATAAATCAGTTGTGGGTTCGATATGGATCTTCAAAGTAAAGAATGTGATAGAAAAAAGAATATAAAAGTACAAGGCCATATTTGTGGCCAAGGGGCACTCTAAAGTTGAGGGGATTGACTATGAGCAAACCTTTGATCCTGTAGCAAGGTACTCATCCACTAGTTCAATTCTTGCTTTGGCTGCACTGATGGGGTGGAAGATCCACCAAATAGATGTGAAAAAAACATTCCTAAATGGAGTTATTGAGGAGGAGGTGTAAATCAACCAACCAAAAGGCTTAGAGACTTTTGATTAGGAGTCTCATGTGTGAGGACTCAAGTAAGCATTTTACAGTCTCAAGCAAGCACCTTGTGCTTGGTACATGAGGATCGATAGCTATCTCATCATTTTGGGATTCATCAAAAGTGAAGCAGATGCAAACCTATATCATATCTTGCTATAAGGTAAATTGTTGATTATTGTCTTATATGTTGATGACTTGATTTTAATTGGTGATTAGCGACTTATTAGATCTTGCAAGGAGGACCTTGCAAGAGAGTTTGGAATGAATAACATGGGTCTCATGCGCTACTTCCTCGAATTGGAAGTATGGCAAGGCGATGGGGAATTATTTGTCTTTTGGGGAAAGTATGCCAATGAGATACTTCAGAGGTTCTGCATGGACAGTTGCAAACCCATGGAGACACCTCTAGCGACTAACTAGAGGAAGGAGGATGCCAATTCAGGTGAGGAAGTGGATGCTACTATTTACCAGTAGTTGGTGGGTTCACTAATTTATCTTATGAATAGATGACTAGATATGTACTATGTAATCAACTAGCTGAGCCATGTTATGATTAGGCCAACCAACTTATTTTGGAGGGAAGTTAAGCATGTTCTATGGTACCTCAGAGTTAATACCCAGTTTGGACTATGGTATAGATGGAAAGAGGGAGTGAATCTATGTGGCTTCATGAATGCATATTGGGTAGAGAGTCCATCAGACTGAAATAGTACATTAGGTGGAATTTTCAGTGTTGGGTCTACAACAATTTCTTGGTACATCACGAAAGTAAAGATATGTGGCACTTAGCTACCAGTCAAGAAACATGTGAGATGATCTGCATGAGAAAGATACTTGTTGGATTATTTGGTTAGATGATGGATCCAACTGTGATCGACTCTGATAATCAGACTTGCATCAAGCATATAGATATCTGGTATCACCATTTACAGGATTGTGTGCAGAGGTGGATAATTTTGTTGCAATACATTCTGACAGAGGAACAAGATGCTGATATTTTGACAAAGGCCTTGTTAAGAGGGAAGTTCGAGTTCCACTGGTGTAGGATGGGGGTGCTTTATAATCTCTTTCTTGTTGAGAGGGAGTGTTGAAAATTTTGGCAATAAATTCTCAATTTGATTTTTGCCTTGATTAAATTGAGAAAATTTGAAATTTGACATCAACAGACAACTTGCATGATGATAACTTGTGTGACATGGCTTGTGTCACCCAATTTACTCAATAAATTCGATTTGGAGGAGTTAGAGTTCAATTTTGCATGTGCGATTCCTAATTCGTAGAAATCAAGGTGAATTATCTCATGTTGTCTTCAATTAAACTAGTTCCAAATTTTGTAGGAACTAGCATAAGGTCAGTTAACTAGTGGGACTTTAGTGAAACTCAGTAATCATCTAGTTAACTTATCAATCTTTCCAAAAATAGCTAGTGCATGCAGAGAATTCGAGCTACCGAGTTGAGGTGGATATTCCAAGGCAATGTAACATCAGTTGTAAACTATTCTTGAGTGTACAAGTGTTTCATGCAATTATATGATCAACCTAATGAAATGCGCAATTCAATTAAATGCATTTCCTAAATAATAGGGGCTAATTCCTCAAGGAACAACACAAGGAAATAGGAGCTGAAGAAGAGGCAAAATTTGACTAAGTTTGGGTCAGATGCCTTTAGTGAATAGAGAGATAGGTTGTGCACTTGCAGGCTGAGCTCAACTGAGTAAAGAAATTGTAATACATCTATATTCATTTGATTAATGGAAGCAGACATTGGGGTTTTTAGCAGATTTCTTTCCCCAGATAAAAATACTTGTTGTAAGTGTCTTATTTCTTCTTACATGTCAGAGATTTTTGTTCTAAATTGTGAATTAATGTCTGTAGAGAAGTAGTGTAGGTTTGTGTCTTGTGATTTTGATTAAAGATTCTTGAGCAGTTGAAAATATACAACATAATTTTTACGCTTTTGGAATCTACAAAAGAATACTAATACAATGAAAAAGGTAAACAATTTTTGAAGATGAAATTAATGTCTCTATTGCAACTACAGGGCTGAAGGTACAAACATGATTCTGAAGTGCAAGAACAGGTCGAGATTCTGGAAGGATTAGAGGAAGGATCCTATCATATGGAAGTTGACTTGGTGGAAAGAATATTTATCTAGGTATGTAGGGTCTTGGATGATCTCATCTTGATTTTCCCTAACTATGTGCCTATATCTTGTGTCCCTTGTTATGATATTCATTATTTTATCGTTTGTATTTATGAAAATAAAAATAATAAATTATAATAAAACTAATAAGAATAAAAGAGAAATCACAAGAAAATGTTAAATTCTAGAGAGAAATCTACTTGAAGAATCCAATCACCATGATGCCCTCAATTTCTCAACATGGTATCAAAGCTTGGTTTGTTTGCTTAAAAGGAAATTAGAAGATCACAAAAAAACTTAAGAAAAACAAAATACGTCATTCTCATAAGTCTGAGCTCCTTGAAGGTAGTAGAATGAAATATTGGGCATGACTATAAAACACTACCTCTCTAATTTGACTGCAAACCTGGAATATTAAGGCTACAAACCTAAACTAAAGAATCATAAAGAGGAGCCTAAAAGCTCTATTTTTGAGGATCAAAAGGCTAGGCATATAACCTAGTTAATTCCAAGCCTACTACAAGAGAAAGAGAGGATATGAACATAAAAGGGAAGGTCTGAAATCAAATTTTTTCAAAGATTTGAAATTCTAATACTTTCTCAGAAGTTTTGTGCTTAATTAAGGGGTGAATGAATTAGTTTTTTAGGTTTCTCTTACAACTCCTTACAAGAAAGGATTCAAGATCGAGGTATCTAAGAAGAATTGCAAAGACTAACTCAAAGCAACAATCACTTAGAAAAGAGAGTTGATAACCCTGTGATAACAAGATACAAACTTATGGACATATACATATATCCATCTCCTAACAAATACTTTGTAGGAATTTTCTTGAAATAAAAATATGACTGTATTGTATGAATTTATTTAGGCCTAGTTGTAAGGTATAAATCAAGCCCCAATCATAGGGTCTCTCCAATAATATATATATATATATATAAATATATTATATAAATATATATAGATACATATTATATAACATATTAGATATTATATATATAATATATATATATATATATAATTATTATATATTATATAAATAATTATATAAATATATATATACTATATTTATATATATATAAATATTTTAAATATAATATTTAAATATAATTATATATAATATATTATATATTAATTATATATATATCTGTTGGTTGTGTGTAGCTCCATGTATCTAGTACATATATTTTGAATTTCCAAGGATCAATCCTATTAACAAGAACAATAGAGGAAGCAATCCTCCTTGTTGAAGGCAACATATGATGCCTACAATTATGACCTAACCAGAAGTAAAGGAGCAATAAGGTTATTTATTTTGGAGATTTGATAAAAAGGAGTAAACCTATTGAAGAACTCACTTCAATATTTAAAAGAAATTTATAAGGAAGAGCTACAGGTGTTCCGTTTTGCATCAATAGGAGAAGACCTTTCTTAGCATTTCTTGGGAACTAGTTCAAAGTAAATCCATCTCTGTCTTAAGAAAGGAACTCCATCTACATCAATTAGCAGTGTATGAAGAATTGTAGTACCTCTTGAAGGAAAACTTCAACAGTCTTGAAAAATAATGAAGAAAATATAGGCTAATGAAGGATTGAGGCACGTAACTGTGAGGTATGTCATGTTCATTTAATAAGTATTTAACGTGAATTTTCTTAGGATTTAGCGGCTCATTGAATCTAGGTTTGTAGTTTCCATTACATTAAAGACTATTATCTAGGATTGAAAACTCTAAATGGCACATGAAAAACTCTAGTCATATATCAATCATTACTCTTGACTTCTAAATTTTGTAAGTAATCTAGGGTATAGAATAAACCCTAGTGTTGATTGAAGAAGTAGATAATTTTTTTTTTTTTCAAGATCTAGGGTTTGTACTTGGAAACCCTAGGAGCCCATCCTCCATCGTTGCAAATTAATATTATGTTTTTAGTATCAATTTTTTTTTTTGGTTGTACTTGTCTATGAACATTGCATGCATGAAATATTATGGATAAATTCAAAAGGAATACCTCAATAAAGGAAACCCTACAAAGTTTGTAAAAAGAGCAACTCCAGTTATGTCTAAAACTATAATATTTTCAGCAAAGCTTCTTCATTAAAGTATTTTAAAATTTTTCATTACATTACTAAAATATTTATGTCTAGGTTTTGAATCATAGAGATTTGTGTTAAGGGTAATTAATCATTGTACTGAATCTACCCTCATTATACTATCTCTTGTCATTTTGTGAAACCCTAACCTTTAAGGTTCATTGTGAAACCCTAGCCTCTTGTTGCTAAGGGTATGTCAATAATAATGTTGAAACCCTAGTCTACTTAGGGTTTGTTAAAGTCTAAAAGCATATGATAAAATCCTATTCTTTTAAAGTTTAGGGTTTTAATAATGTCGTAGTCCATTAGGGTTTACTGTTATACAATGAAACCCTAATATTTTTTAGGGATTAATGAATTAAGGTTTATAAAAAAACCCTTGTAATAATTAAAGTAAGATCCTAGGAATGATACCCTAGGTGTATATTCATCTATTTTCTCGAAACCCTATCCTGGTCAAAATGATTCAATCTAGTGCTTTTGGGTTTACCTAGAAGATATTGATAAGCTAGTGCATCCTAGATATGTGTATGCAAGTATGCTATCTTAATGTTTTAATTTGTGATATCTAGGGTTTGTAACAAAACCCTTGTAGAGATTGATATTCTAGGACATGATGATATTTTTTTCAATTATTGATATGATTTAGCTCTAATGATAAAACTAGGGATTTGCAACAAACCATAATAGAGTTTGACATGTAATTCTAAAAGAATATTGTTGAAACCTTAGATGTATATGATTAGATTTTTATTTGATTTAATTATTGATACATAAGGCTTTATGTCTCGAAAATGGAGTTGAGGGTTTATAACAAAACGCTAGCAAGAAATTGAAGTCTAAAAGATGTGATCCCTGCTAATTATGAAGCTAACTAAGCTTAGGTTATTGATGTGTAAAGTTTGAATTATTTGATGCTTCCATTGTAGTAGCATGATCTTGATATAGTTAACTTCATGCTTTTGTATGTTTGTATATGGTTGTACTTGCTATTAAAGTTTTGCAGGTACATATTGAAGATGGTAATAATGATGGGCATGATGAAGGAATCTATAAAAATGATGATGATCAAGATGAACTTAATGTCATGAAGCCTTGAAAGGTTGAATTTTCTCTTATTTTGCAAAATAAGGTAGTTGTTGATCTCCCTAAGTTGAGAGGGAGCATGGTTAGAAGAAAAGGTATATCTCCCTAGTTAAGAGGGAGGGCATATTATGACAGTCATAATGAGTACCTTAAAGAAAGAATTAAACCAGAGGGTGAAAAAAAGAACTAAATATGGATGTTTGTAAAAAGACTTGAGAAATATTGAAATTGTATTTGATGCTACTGAAGAAGTGTATGAAGAAATCCTCCAACAAGTTGTATTTGGATAACTTGATGACAATTTAAGTAGTATCATGATGATTGAGGACCCCGAAGGTTTTTGTTTACTTGTATATATATTTGAAAATTTATTATTGATTGGGGTTGTAATTGGGAAGTATCTCTCCATAAATAGATTGAATGTTTGAAGCATGCTTGGAAGTGGAAGATATATATCCAATTTAGTTTATAAGCGAAGATGGAAGAATCTTATGGAAATATGCTTGGGAGGACATTTGGCCAACCTATGTGTTGATGTTTAGATCATGGAGTAGGGAGGTTGGCATTAGTCATGGAACTATCACCTTGGATACACACCTAGATCCCTAGGTTAGTGATAGAGCTTAAAATCTTGATGGTACCTAGAGTGGCTAAAGATTGAGTTCACCTTAGTCCCACCCAATTAGAATACCCTGGTCAGATATCTAATCTAAAGCACTATGTGTGTTGTGACTCTTCATGGAGCATATCATTTGGAGATATTCCATCTACCTTTATATATATGTAATTATGAATACCTCCCTAATTAAGAGGGAGTGTTGAAGAATGTAACTAGTGTCGATCTTCATAATTGTATTTGAGTCATGATGTAATATAATTGTCAAAAGAAAGAAAAAAAAAATTATTATAAAATAAAATGGACTTACTGAAGCATGGTTTCATCTTGGGTCAATGGTCATTAGGTTAAAATCACCCATTGAGTGCTCTAGGATTTTTATATTGAGTCATTATTTAAATCAATGTATTCTAGGCCCTTCTTGCACAGCTTTCAATAAAGAATTTGTTTATTTATTTATTTATTATTATTATTATTATTTTATGTGTCCTATCTACCCTTCACCAAGTCAGCTTCCTCACTTAACAATTCAACCTCAATATCATCATGTTGGCCTCAAAATTATAGACTCCAACCACTATATATAGTAAAGGTACTTGACCTATTTGATGGCATTCGATTCAAGAAGAAGATCTAAAATTCAACCATCAATCAAGGAATATGAAAGGTAGAAAGAAGGTCCTTTTGGAATCTACAAAAGAAGACTAATACAATGAAAAAAGGAGAACAATTTTTGAAGACGATTTTTTTTTATCTATTGCAACTATAGGGCAGAATGTACAAACATACTTTTGAAGTGCCAAAATAGGTTGAGATTCTAGAAGGATTAGAGGAGAGAAGTTATCGTATCGAAGCTGACTTGGTGGAGGGAATATTTGTTTAGGCTTGTAGGGTCTTGGATTATCTCATCTTTATTTACTAGTGAAGAGATAGATTGGGTTTTCCCCTAGATAGGGGATTTTCCATGGCTGTGTGCCTACATGTTGTGTCCCTTGTTATGATATTCGTTGTTTTGGAATTTGTCTTGATGAAAGAAACATAATAAATTATAAGAAAACTAATAAGAAGAAAAGAGAAATAAAAAGCAAATGTCAAAGTCTAAGATAAATATACCTAAAGGATCCAATCACCATTATGCCCTCGATTTCTCAACACTATCTTCTTCTACAAGGCTTACTCGAAATTTGTAGTTTCTTTAACCATTGAATTATAATTTAACAACCCTAGTGAAAATTCCATGTGATAAAAGTTAATAAAGGAAAAAATAATAGCCATGGTTTATGGGACACTTATTCCAAGCTGAATGTTGGGCAAGACATCCTAGGGGGTGTTCATTTCATTTTCTATGGCTAAGGAAATTGGAAAAGGCAATGGCTAAGGCTTTGGAAAGGCAAAATGAAATTTTTGGCATGTTTATTTATGAAAATAATGTAAAATAGGAGAAAATCGAGGTGAAAGGTCACAAGTTGTATGTGAGGAGGAAATTGAAGAAAAATAATGGAAAATGAAGAAAATAGAGGCCCCATTCATAAAAGGTCTTATGAGGATTAGTTGGTAACCTTTTGTTAGTTGAGTTTTGTAGCTCTCTCATTACTCTCTCTCTCTCTCTCTCACTCTTGGACACTTAGAGTTTTCTTGGAGAAATTTTGGCATTAGATAAAGAAAGGTAAAGAAGGCAATAGGAAGTAAAAATACGGTAGGGAAAGGCAGGATCAAGCAACTACATTAGGAATCTTTGCAAGTATCCATTTGCATGTGTATTTTACTTGCTAGATTTGGCATGCATGGTATTGCATGTGGTTATTTTCTACATAGCATGGGTTTTTCCAGGTGTAACAATGTTTTCAGCCTAGCCTTTCCATTTCCGCATAGCCATGGTGTGATGGGATTCTCATTTTTTGGTTGTGCAGGATTGTCGGATGGATTCGAAGTTGAGTGGGGTGGATCTCTGAATGATAGAGCACATGGCCTAGTGGTCTCTAAACTAGACTATGGATCATGGTAAATCTACTAGCCTAGTTACCCCTGAGCTAGACTGTGGGTTGTGGTAAAGCCAGGATTATGTTGCCTCGGTGGGCCTAAGAATACTTGTCGATGAATGGAAGGATATATGATAAAGCCAATAGGTGGTTTGCACTCCGTTGGACCTAGTAATCTCGAGTTTGGGATATGCAGTAAAACTTGGAGATTGGGTCTCAGTTTAGAGCCTAGTGATTCGAGGTTGGACTGCAGTAAAGCCTAAGAGACTAGGAGACAAGAAAATTCCTCATGGTGGAGGTGGAGAAATTTGGTGGCATCCATGCTTGCTTGGCCTAGTGATCAGGTGGAGATCACGGTAAAGCTTGTTATCATGTGTTCATTGTGTTGGCCTAGTGATCCCAGATGGATTACATTAAAGCTTGGTTTTTATTAATGAGGGTGAGGTGGTTCCTCGGTGTGCCCTTGTTGGTTCTTTTGGTTTGAGTCCCACATTCATGCTTGGAATATGGCATGGGAGAAAATGGATGAAGAGATATTTGGCTCAACCATTCTATGGTCGGGTGAAACGTGGTAGTCCCATCTCTAGTGGTTTATTGCATTCATTAATGAGAAATTCATTCCCTTGATTTTCATGTGTAAATGTACTGATGTATATGTGGATTTCATGGCTGATATTCTTATAATATTTTTGTCCCTATTATGTTGGTTATATGTATGTTTTATGATAACAACTATGTATGGATCTCAACATGTTTTTACTTGAAAATGAATCAATAATGTATATGTTATCACTAGGTTAGAATAGGTTGGGTTGTGTCAATCACCAACCAAGAATAACTATTTCAAACCAAATTTTAACTGGAAATTAGCCCTTCCAATATGAGAGGGATCTCTCAAAATACTTATGAAATTCATTGTATAAAAATCAAAATTTCAAATGGCTAACTCTGGATTTTAATGTGATTTTGCAAGTGAAAGAGAGTGTGATGGCCACCACCATTGGGAATGAAGTCATTTAAGAAAAAATTCAATTACAAACAACGCTATTTAACTGAATTTGTGACATTTTTGGCTTTAAACTAGTGTGAAATAAGCATTTACAATAAAACATAGAAAATTTAAGGAAGTTGGAGCAATTTGACATGAATTCCAAGTAATCAATATGCTATGAACACTGATAACAACATAAAAGCATGATAAGAAAACATAAAGCCAAAATTGAATCTCAGATAAAAAAACAAAGTGTGTTGCAAATGTATATTAACTGGATAAAATATTTATTTAAAGTGGCCTTCTCACATCATCAATCCCCTCTTCAGAGTCAAGAAACCACACAAATATAGAGTGAGATCTCATTTACAAAATCTGCCACATGGGCTAGATTCGATCAACAACTAAGTGACCTAATCCTATTTGACTTACAAAACATTGAGCCTTTGTAGGAATTTTTTAGTTTTACAAAACTTCAATACAAATAGGATTCTTCCATCATTTATGAGCTCAAAAAAAATCTATTGATGAACCTTATCAAATCCAACCAACTACTGAATGTGGTGGATTGTTGTTGTGCCTTTGACATGTGGATGTTGACCTGGTTGACTCGCTGACATGTCTTCCTAAAAAATAGAAGTCCTTTGTGTGATGATGTGGACACTCCTATGACTTGTAACCCATTTAGTTGGCTTGTTGTTTGATGTCCAGTAAAAAAATGTATAACGCAAAAAAACAAAGTTTAATAGTTTTGTAGCAAAAATTGGTAGCAAATTAAAAAAACACCTTTATGCTACCATTCTGATATTTCTGCAAGTTCTGAAGTCTTCATTGATGTTTTTTAGCTAAACACATTCCGTTAGAACCCCCTTAGCTGATATTTTTACTTTCATTCTCCTCCATGAAAAGCTACAACAATTCTGTCGCAAATATCCAGCTTAACTATGGGGAGTTGCTACGAAACTATGAAATGTATGAGTTTTTTTATTTTTCATGATTTCTTGTGCCTCCTTATTACTCCTACTATCCTGTTCAACTATGCGCCATGCTTAAATGATTAGTTAAACATAGTATAGGAAAAATGAGGGTTTTACCATATTCAAGGAGTGGCATCTACTATAGAAAATATCTTGAGATTTCTCTTCAAGAGCTCAACTTTGAACATTTCAATTTGAGTTTCTAATGCTTTGACTTGTCCCTGCAACTTATTCCTGTCTTCTTGTAGCTAGTCATTCCTTTTGTACATGTGTTTCAACATTCTATGCAAAGAAAAAATTTTCTTCACCATTTTCCTGTGAAATGCAGTAGCAATCTGAAATGATACTGGTAAACCATATTGAATCTACCTTCACATGCGAAATAATTCTAGATGACCATTAGGAGTTTAGAAAAAATCTCTTTGAAGCAAGTTCTGGAAATGCCAATAATCATGTCAATCCCTATGTGTTCTTCCTTTAGGAATTCATCACAATTTAGCAGTTGAAAGTTTTGAACCTTGAACCACATTTCTCCTGACCTAGGGATCTCTGTAGCATGGGCACTTGTGTCAGTGGACATTGCAAAGTTCAAAACACCAAACTTTGTGTATGTTCCAGTGAATTTTATGGAAAAATCCTTGGTAATCTGCACATGGAAACCCTGCAACTTCTCACAAAAATTCATGCATCCCATGCTGGAAAAAGATTGAATGAAAATAGGATCTTCCTCCAACAACTTCATGTATGTGGGTTCATAACATACAACTGAGGCTCCTTTATACTACCTTTTCTATGTGATGGTTGCTTGATGTAAAGAGCTCCTTCTTACCACCTACGAATTATCCTAAAGACAACTAGACCTGCTTTGAAATCAATGGACTCTTTCCTAAAGAAAGCAAGACCAAATCATATGACATCAAAACTAATCTAAAGTGAAAATAAAATGAGGTAGGAATGAAGCTATATGGTGTGAATGTTTAGGGGATAAAGGAAAACAACATGTATTCATGACCCACCGTGATTCTGACCCACAACGTGTTTTAAAAAAAGTATCGTTACCACAAAAACACAATTCCATAGAGAGATAGATGTTCGAAGAGACGGGTCCACTACGGAAGTGTGAGGAACTTTTGTAGCCACCCTTAGTTTCCCTAACTGGAGTTGCTACGAATTTATGCAAAACTGTCAAAATTCAAATCATGAACAAATAAGCTCGAATCACATGGAAGTTTGGATTTTAACCTTTATGATTGACCCTATTCAAACTCATATTAACCCTACATAATGAAAATATGACCAAATGACACTTTGTACATGAACTTTTATTTTGAGAAAATTTAAAACCTTGGCTAATTTGACTAATTGACTCAAAAATTATTTCTAAGAGTTATTAAAGATAACAATGGCTCTAATGGGGATGTTGTCCCCCTTGTGGGGTAGCAAAGAATAAGCAGCTCTAGTGCCTGACCATTGGGTTGATCCCAATTTGAAAACTACATTCAAACCCACTCACCAAGCTGAAAATCAAACTGCAAACCAACTGGAAACCGATTACTGCTACTGCAATTTGATATCAAACTGTTGTACAAACTGAAACTAACAACTGCAAAATGTAGCCTAAAGCTAAAGGAAATTTTTTCCCAACAAGCTTATTTATGTACCAATAACCCTACTCTAACATATGAAAATCCACTTGCTTAATTCAAGCAATATGAAACCTCTAGTATAACCAGTCAAATAGCTGATCCAACACCTGGGCTCCTTGACTATTCTTAAGTGGACCATCTATTGGCAACTAAGAATAAAAATTGAATCTATAACTTGAACTTATAAACGAAATAAACCCCACCTTCATTGATGACTGGAATAGACTTACCAAACGATCTTGATAATCATAAAAAATAACATCTTCTTGATGAGTAAAACTATGAGGGCTGAATTCATTAATAATTGATGGCTTTTTTTGTCCTATGTCTTCAATTCCAAGAACATCATCAAATAAAAAGGAAACAATAGATTTATCTTCCCTTCAATGTAAATCAACAAAAACATCCATAAATTCTTGAACATCTTCAAACATGACATCCATATTGTGTGCATAAAAACTAATCTTTTGCTTATCAAACAATTCTGATTTGACCTTTGGTGATTTTGCTTGAGGATTGTCATCTTGATTCTGAACACTAACAAGTCCTATACAAACAACTTTATGCATATCATCCATGTCATTTTGATGATCCTCAAATAGAAAACGTAAAAATTGTATATTCATCTCTTCATGTAACTTGGGTTACTTAAAAGTGAACTTTCATGCAATTTAACTTGGACAACGTCATTATGATTTTCAACGGAAAAAAGTTCTTGTCTAGGTAGACAACTTTCATCACATGCTACCTCACTGTTCAAATTTTCATGCATGTATTTTCAATAACCCTAATATTGAGGAGTTTCTTCTTGACATAAAATCTCAGAAAAGGAATGGGTTGAAAAATAATTTGAATGATTTGGCTCATACCTTTGACTGCATATAGATTGATAAGGCTGCAAATTCTCATAAATTTCATGTAAGATGACTTGACTGCCAAATTGTTGATCCATTTCATCTTTGACTAAAGAAGTGACATCTGCTTGTTAGAAAACTTCTTGATCATCATGTCAACTAGCTTGAGAAGAAAATTTTGAAAGTGCCTCTAACATCTTCTCATCATCCATACATTCTACATCAGCATCAATACTTTCAAGATATTGAATGAAACCATTACAAAAATTACAACAGTCTTGAAATAGTGGTAAGGAACGATGAGACTTCCCATAATGTCCATAGAATATTCTATGGAAATCTTTAAGAGAACACAAGCTTCCTGATTGCAACCCTTCATACCGTACTCTAGCTTCATCTTCTAGGGTAGCCATAAACATCTTCGTGATACAATCCTTAGGAAACTCAACCCTTAGTCTACATACATGCATATGAAATATAACCAAATGCAGAACAACATCATCTTTATTTTCATCTTTGAACATGGGTTAACCAATCAACATGAGGCATAAGATTTGGAAAACCATAGATATGAGATCGATCCGTAGGAGCATACCTGACATTTCTTCTTGCAATAGAACTCATCTTGGAACTTCTTCAAGCTATTGATCTTCAAATAGTGGAGTCACCATAAAGCTTTGATCTTCTAGATCTTTTGAGATTGGAGTTTCCAGGGTAATATCACAACCTTCAGAAAACTCTAGTTTCGTGTTACCCTTAAGAATCGAAATGAAGAGACTCAAAGAAAATCCAGGAAATGGAGCTTTTCATCTCCCGACAAACACATCAAAATGTTATCACTAGGTTAGAAAAAGTTGGGCTGTGTCAACCTCCAAACAAGAATAACTATTTGAAACCAACTTTTAACTGGAAATTATCCCTTCCAATATGAGAGGGCTCTCTTAAAATACTTATGAAATTCACTGTATAAAACTCAAAAAATTCAGAGGGCTAACTCTAGATTTTTATGTGATTTTGCAAGTGAAAGAGAGTGTGATGGATACCACCATTGGGCATGGAGTCAATTACAAAAAAATTCAATGACAAACAACACTGTTTAATGGAAGTTGAGGCATTTATGGCTTTAAACTGGTGTGAAGTAAACATTTATGGTAAAACATAGCAAATTGAACGAAGTTGGAGCAATCTAACATGAATTCCAAGTAATCAATATGCTATGAACACTGATAACAACATAAAAGCATGAGAAGAAAACATAAAGCAAAAACTGAATCTCAGGTAGAAAAACAAAGTTTGTTGCAAATGTATATTAACTGGATACAATATTTACATAAAGTGGCCTTCTCACATCATCAATCCCCTCTTCAGAGTCAAGAAACCACACATATATAGAGAGTGAGATCTCCTTTAAAAAATATGCCACCTGGGCTAGATTGAATCAAAAACTAAGAGACCTAATCCTATTTGATTTACGAAACATTGAGCCTTTGTAGGGATTTTTATTTTTTACATAATTTCAATACAAATAGGATTCTTCCATCATTTATGAGCTCAACAAAATTCTGTTGATGAACCTTATCGAATCCAACCAACTGCTGAATGTGTTGGATTGTTGTTGTGCTTTTGACACGTGGATGTTGACCTAGTTGACTTGCTGACATGTCTTCTTGAAAAATAGGAGTCATCTGTGTGATGATGTGGACACTCCTACGAATTGTAGCCCATTTAGTTTCCTTGTTGTCTGATGTCCAATCAAAACTTTTATAACGCAGAAAAACATAGTTTAATAGTTCCATAGCAAAAAATGGTAGCAAATTATAAAAAACACCCTTCTGCTACTATTCTGATCTTTCTGCAAGTTCTAAAGTCTTCACTAATGTTTTTTTATCTAAAGACATGCCATTAGAACTCCCTTAGCTAAGATTTTTACTTGCATTCTCCTCCATGAAAAGTTACAACAATTCCGTAGCAAATATCCATCTTAACTATGGGGAGTTGCTATGAAACTGTGAAATTTCTGAGTTTTTTTATTTTTTGTGATTTATTATGCCTCATTATTACTCCTAATATCTTGTTCAACTATCCAAAATGCTGAAACTATTAGTTAAACATAGTATATGCAAAAATGAGGGTTTTACCATATTCAAGGAGTGTCGTCTACTACAGCAAAAATCTTGAGATTTCTCTTAAAAAGCTCAACTTTGATCATTTCAATTTGAGTTTATAATGCTTTGCCTTGTCCCTGCAACTTATTCATGTCTTCTTGCAGTCAGTTGTTCCTTTCATACATCTGTTTCAACATTCTATGCAAAGGCAAAAGCCCTCTTCACCATTTTAATGTGAAATGCAGTAGTAATTTGAAATGATATTGGTAAACCATGTTGAATTTGCCTTCACGTGTGAAATACTTCTGGATGACCATTAGGAGTTTGGAAAAATTCTTTTTCAGCAAGTTCTAGAAATGCCAGCAGTCATGTCAATCCCTATGTGTTCTTCCTTGAGGAATTCATCATAATTTAGTAGCTGAAACTTCTAAACCTTGAACTACATTTCTCTCAATCTAGGGATCTCTACAGCACAGACAATTGTGTCAAGGGACACTGTAAAGTTCAGAAAATAAACCTTCGTTTATGTTCCAATGAAGTTTATGGAAAAATCCTTGGCAATATGCGCATGGAAACCCTACAACTTCTCACAAGAATGGAGGCATCCCACGCTGGAAAAAGATTGGATGAAACAGGGTATTCCTCCGATAACTTCATGTCTGTGGGTTCATAGTGTACAAATGAGCCTCCTTTATACTTCTTTTTCTGTGCCATGGATGCAACACGTAGAGAGCTCCTTCTTACCACCTGTGAATTATCCTAAAGATAGCTAGACCTACTTTGACAACAATGGACTCTTTCCTAAAGACAGAAAGACCAACTCATATGATAACAAAACTAATCTAAAGTGAAAATAAAACGAGGTAGGAATGAGCTATACGGCATGAATGTTTAGGGGATAAAGGAAAACAACATGTATTCATGACCCACTGTGAATCTGACCCATAATTTGTTTTAAAAAAAAGTACCATTACCACAACAACACAATTACGTAGCGGTACAGGTGTTTGAAGAGATGAATCTGCTATTGAAGTGTCAGGAACTTTCGTAGCAACCCTCAGTTTCCTTAATTGGGGTTGCTACGACTTTATGCAAAACTGTCAAAATGCAAATCATGAACAAATAAGCTTGACACACATGGAAGTATGGATTTTAACATTTATGGTTGACCCTATTTAAACTCATATTGACCCTACATAATGACAAGATGACCAAATGAAACTTTGTACATGAACTTTTATTTTGAGAAAATTTTAAAACCCTAGCTAATTTGACCAATTGACTCAAAAATGATTTATAAGAGTTATCAAAGATAATAGTATCTATGGCCTAATAAATGATAATGCAACAAATGACATGAGGGAACAATGTTTCATAGATATTCGCAGATAAGTATGAGATCACTACTCTTAATTATGTTATTTACACATGTAGGTTACATGTTGATGATATGTTTGACGAAATTCTTGGCATGGCTAGTAGGGGTTTGATTAAGGTCTTTTTCAACTTATTTATTTTGCATCATTGTTTCCCTATTATTTTACTATTCTTGAGTTATCATTCCATTCTGGGTAGTGACCTAGGCTTTGGGCCTAAAAAAGTGGCTCAAATCCCAGAGTTTTTGGCATAGCATTGAAAATTTTAGTCTTTGGTCGATGGCAGGCAAGCTTGTGAGAGAGAATTTGGGTTTATGGATGCTCTCTTGCCTATAGAATGGGAGAAACTGAGGCCTAAGATGTCTAGAACATAAGTGGGACCTAGGGATAGGATGTCTGAGTGGCTAACATGTCTCTTGAGGGTTCTGTTACTGATGTGGATAGGTTGGTTGATGTGCTCCATCATTCCACTTCCTTAAGGTCACATAGGAGGTCGAATCCAATCATAATAGCCTCTCATCACGTGTTTACCTAGTTGGCATGGTTAATTGAGTACTAGTAGATGTGGGAGAAGGGTGTTACAGAGTGGTATCAAAGCATGGTTCACCCCTTAGACTGGATGGGCGGTGTGTGTTGGTCATGCATGTATGCCAGTTGCATGTGTGTTTCTTACACTTGCATTCCATGTGCTTGTTGCATTTTCTTGATGATTGATTATGGTTGAAGTGAGGTTGTCGTGGAGAATTTGATGTGGATTTTGTGGAATGCATCTTCATGAGTATATGACTAGTTGCACATGGTTGTATGTCACTTACATGTTGAATTTAAGTCGCTTACTTACATCCTTGTATATCAGGCTACATTCTTGTAGGTTTTATTACATGTATAAGTCTTGGAGGTTGATTATAAGAATTGATCACTTATGCTCGACTACATGCATTTATGCATATGTGTAGTTGTTTTGTAATTTCTTATGCATGTCGATGGTTGAATGTGGTAATGTGTATAATGGAGTAATGGTTGTTGTCATGCATGAGGTCATAACATGCATTGTTGATATGGCCTTGCATTGATGACTGGACCCTAGCTAGAATGATTTTTATGAGTTAATGCACTTACTTGTTATATGACTATATGTTGTTATGATTATGTTATACATGTATCACACTGATTTGATGATCTTGCAGATGAGGTATCCTACCTGAATTATGCTAAGGTATGTTGATTTATTCTGATTTGGTTATCCAACATATTATGCATTGCAGGAAAGAGACCAAATGGCTACCAAGGTGGTAGACTACATAGAATCTCCCTATGCATCAGAGGAGCAACGTGGTGTGGGGCACTCTTCTAATTTGACAAATACACTGAGAAGCTTGAAGGAAGATATAAGGAGTTGTAAGGCACATAATGACGGGATCATACATGCACAAGAGAAATAAGAATAGGTTAATGCTATACTCCTTCAGAGTTTGTCAGACTTGTGGTGACAAGGGTTGCTTTGGATTAGCTATGGAAATGAGGATAGGACTAATGGGGCATATGGCAGTAGATCTCCTGGTAGACACAGTTCATATTGACACGGTGAGAGATGGCAGGTTGTTGGACACTCTTAATAGAAGGGGTGATGAGCACAGGTACTATTTTAGTTCTGGTTCTGATAGACATCATGATCCTCATCACTATCATCCTTATAGGAGGAATGATAGGGGATACTTTCTATATGATTTTAAGAAAACAAAGCCACCTACTTTTGATGGAGATGTGAAGAAGTCGGAAGATGCAGATGTTTGGATACTTAGGATGAACAAATTATTTGAGTTGACTGAGTACATATATAACATGAGGGCCAAAGTAGCAATCTTCATCTTGAAACATAAAGCAGACATTTGGTGGGAAGATGTTCAGCAGGTCAAGGGCATTAGGACAGATGACTTGAGTTGGCGGGATTTCAAGAGGCTTTTCAGGAATAAGTACTTGTCAAAGAGGTACTACGATAATAAGGCCAAGAATTCTATGAGCTAAAGATGGGATCAATGACAGACGAAGAGTATACAACTAAGTTTTTGGAGCTATTGAGGTATGTACGTATCATATTGATGAGAAGGCTAAATTTCAATGATTTGTCAGTGGTTTTCCATTCGAATTTAGAGATCGGATTGAGTATGATGAGCCTCGGTCACTTGAGGAAGTTACGAGGAAATTGAAGCATTTCTATGAACAATCAAATCATAAGAATGAATCTCAGCAAGGATGGAAGGGAAAAGACAAAGGTAAAGGTAAATGATAGCCTAAGAGGAAAAGGCCTCAGAATGCATATGAGAAAGAGAATGTGGCACCGAAAAATAGATTTAATGCAGCTAGATAGGGACATGAGTCACAGTAGCAGCAAAGAGGTGTTGGTACTGGTCGGTTGGAGTATTGGACATGTGGAAATGAGCACCTTAAGAGATATTTTCCATGGAATCAGTGTGGTAGGCCTTAGATATACAGTTCACAAAAGGCACAAATTACTAGGGATGTTGGTCAGAGCATTCCTTGTATCTATGCAGTAGTGGATAATAGACATGAAGAAAACCGGGCAACTATCATTGAGATGGACGATAAGCTTTGTAATCAAGTTATTTCTATTTTGATTGACCCTTGATCTAATTATAGCTATGTTAGTCCTCACTTGGTGGGTAAGTGTGGTTTGAGTAAATAATTGCATGCAAAGTCTTGGTTAGTGCAGTTGGCTACTAGTACAAGGAAGCAAGTTCATCATTGGTAAGAGCTTGTGCATTTGATTTAAATGGTTTGTCTATCACAAAAAATTTGAGTGTATTACCATTGGGATCATACAGTGTGTTTTTGTGCATGGATTGGTTGTATCTTCATAGAACCAAGGTAGACTTTTATGACAAAGATATTGAGCATGTTGATGACAATGGAGAACCAAGAGTCTTGCAGGGTAAGAATAAATCCACATCAGTTAGGATGGTGAAAAATATGCAAACAAAGTGTAGTCGCAGGAAAGGGTGTGCGTTATTTGCAGTACATATTTTTAGTGACAAGGGTAAGGAGGATGAGGATGCATATGTGTTGAGCAGGTACCCATTTTTGCAACAGTTTCAAGATGTATTTCCTGAGGACATTATAAATTTTCCATCTCACAGGAAAGTATACTTTTCGATTGAGTTAGTGCCAGGGCAGCTCCAAGATCAAAATCACCTTACAAGATGAGCACACTTGAGTTTCTTGAGTTGAAGTTGTAGTTGAAGGAAGTGTTGGACAAGGGATATTGATCCGAGTTGACTCAACTCCTGGATTTAACCAAGATCTTTTGCTTCCATGATGTGGTTAGAATTGCATTTAAGAGAGAACAAAGGAAAATATATGCATGTTGTAAAGAAGAGGGAACATGACAAGAATCACAACATAATACACAACACTGATAATGGAGTTCGTCCAGTTTGGACTACGTCTCCGGGCCCGGTGTCAAGATGGTGTAGGCCGCTGCATTAAATGATGGAAAGAGTGATGATGTACATGAATGTGTTTTCTCTATCATGCAAGGAATATACCCTCACACAGGAGTGGCTCCACAATATGTTCTACTGCAGGAACTCTCATTCACAAAAGGACTCCTATCAACATGACATAATTTCACGTATGATAATAATGAGCATCCCGCCAACATGGCATCAAAGGGATCTCAATTCAAGCATACATGGCAACACATGAGTATCCCGTCAACATGGCGACAAAGGGATCTCAATCAAAACATGACAATAAGTACATCTCACATCAAGAACAAAACAAGATCCCATCAAACATCAATCAGGGATCTATATACAACACAATGCATCTCAAGAAAAGAGAAAAAGGAGCACATGATCACATTACATATACCTCACATCAAGGAGTTATTTGAAGAAGAGGATGATAAACTTCTGGATCTGACTATACCATCAATATCATGGAAATGATTGATCGCACATTGAATGCCGGCACCTGCACTCCACTTCGAAAAGTGGCTGAAAAATGGAATGAACAAATGGAAAATATGATTATACCATCATATTTGTGGCATCGAATAGTGTAAAATTGACTGTCAAATTTCTGAATTCTGACAAAGTGAAAATCTGGGGCTACAGGAATCTTTTAGATTCTCCATAGATTCCTAAAAGATTCCCTCCTCTGGGTCATTTGAAGATACGCTGCTCAAATCATAAAACTAATCTCACCATTGAGATCCTTGTGAAAGTCTGAGAAAAATGAGTATAAAGTTGGCTACATTCTAAATCTAGGAAAATTTAGCCTCCAAGGAACCTTGAAGATTCTCCTCCACTGGGAATATGAAAATCTGTTGTTCAAAAGGCGAATCCAACCTTGCCATTGTGATCCTTTTGAAAATCTGAGAAAAATGACTGTAAACTTGATTACATTCTGATAAAAAGAATTTTTACCTCCTGGGAGAATCTTTGGGCATCAAAGAATATTCTTCCTTGAAATACATGATATATTTCAAATCATGGTTCTCCCTCTGTGGAATGTGTCATGGTTCCACTACTCCCCCGTTCTTCATTCCCCGTTCGGCACCTCTGTTTTTCTCTTGTTCGTTGGGCAAATAAGAATTGTTTTTAAATAACATACGCTGCGCAGATTCTTCAAAGCATCACATGTTTGGGCCACCGGTGGGCATCTAAAATATTTGGGTGGAGGTCGAAACCATACCAGCCCACATATTAAATTTTGGCGTGTTTGAACGGCCTTATTAAAATTGGCGCATTGGGATTTTTCAACATGAAACAGTTTAACGTTTAAGGGTTGGAGCGGTAGTTTGCATTTGTTTGTATGCGCTAGCAGATTAATTTAACACTGACGATTATGTGAATGTCAAACAATTTTGAGTTATGCTGAACCACCGTTTAATTATGGTTTTGGTTGGTGACGTTCCACTTTGATTTATGGTTTGACTTTAACCATACCATATCTTACATTCAACCATGCTCTATTTAACATATTCAATGAGTTGTAACAAACCCACTATATGTATGGTTTGTTTTTATATGAAATGATTATATGGCTTTTGTATTTTTTTTCACATAATTCGTTGGATCCTTAATGCTTTTAATGGTTTTTTGTTTTTGTTTTTGTTTTTGTTTTTGTTTTTGTTTTTTGTACAGGGTTTAGAGTAAATGCTAGCATGCCACGTGTTTATAGTTTAGTGGCTATTTGGTCACCACATAAAATTAGTGGGTCCCACTTGCTAACTGGGATGCCATGTGGCACACTGTGGGCCTCGCTTTTTCCCTTGTTATGTCAAACTTTGAAGAGATTTGTCTCCCTCATACGAACTCAGATTCGAGTGATGCTCACACCATTGGAATCAGGGTGACGAGAACTTCAATCTAGAGTTAGTTTGGGAATGATCTGATGACTTTGAATTTTGACCCTTTTTGAGTCTTTTTGGGACTTCTGCATGTGTCTATAGCCAGTTGGATCAATCCTTCCCACTGAGGAGATTTTGGTCCTCCAAAAGCATAAAAAAATAATCTGCAACTTCTTTGTACCTTGTTTGCATTTACAAGTGTTTGATAAGTCACCCTTCCTTCTCCTTCACCTTTGTCATTCAGATCCATAAGCGATGAGACGACACCTGCCACTTCTGTAAACCTGTAGTCCAATGTTTTGCAAATTACATGCTTGACTTACATGACCAACTAATGACCCAAGCATTCCATACTTACCACACATTTATAACACATATTCGGTGGTCATGTTTACATCAAAATGGAAACAATACCCTAGCTTTGAAAACAAGGCCAACATATCATTGTTTCTTCAACAAGTGATGGAAAACACATCATCACTGCAACACATGATTTACAAAAATAAGGCCAAACACTATTGTTTCTTGAACAAGTGATTGAAATACAACATCACTTTCACAGTTTAAAATGAAACACAAAATAAGACTAGACATCATTGTCGCTTAAAAGGTGATGGAAAATACATCATCACTTTTACATCTTAAAATGCAACAAATGATTTACAAAAGAATTAGCATGACAAGCTAACATATTCAGAAACAATTTTTCACTTATCGATGTGAATGGGTCATCCCCTGGTGGTGGCTTTTATTGTCGAGCAACTATTTCCCATGGTTCACACACAGATGCTTTGTCCTTGAAAAATTGCTCTTGATGGAGCCTCCAACATGTGGCTCTTTGATGACCACCTCTGTTGCAATGACTACAATAGGTCTTCTTCCTCTAGATCTTCTTTACCTTCTTCTTTGCCTACTGTTGAGAGGGTATTTCACACCTCATCATTTTCCATGCTGCCATTCTCTTCCAGCAGTCAATAAATGTATGGTTATGTAAACCACAAAAGGTATATGTTTTTCAATTCCATGTTTTACGTTCATCATTAACAACATGATTGTAATAAAAATTAATATCCTAATATCGATACTTATTATACCTTTCCTTGTTATCTTTGGCATAATTATGGCGATGAGAGCTTGCCTTGGCTCTTTTCCTGCACTGGACACTACGATGGGATGATGGGGATGTGTTCCCACCATTCTCTTTCCTCTACGATTTCGATGATGTCTCAAAAGCATCTAACACCTTTGAGCATTCTCCTTCGGTGTATCCCAAGCCTTAAAATCGAGGTCTTTGCACAACCTCCAATGGCTCAGTAATGCCTTGGTTATTAACACCAAGTTCTTCTTCTTCCTTTTACCTCATTCTAGTAAGGAGCCTCATGTTTTTCCCTTTAATTGGTATCTCCACATTTCCAAAATAAATTATACTATGTGAAGATGAAACTGAAGGGAAATCAACATCTTTTACCTCCAATGTCGAGTTGGAAAGAACTGATGAGGGATTCTCATCATCTGTTGTTGGTGGTTCGCTAGTTGTCTCAGTGCATTCACCAAATTCCTTCCTGACATACCCATGTCCTGCTTGATGGGATAATTCCTCTACTTTGATGGGGTTGACAATGCCTTGGCCATTAATGCCCAAGACTTTTCCTTCATACCCCATTTTCCTCAATAGTTTGGAGTCAATTTTTGTGGTATGATTTTCAAAAACAATGAAATCATTATCAGGAAACATACATGAATTCAGAGAATTACTTTTTACCTCACATGGGTCACACTGCAGTTTATCCAAGGCCTCATCCTTAGCTTGTAGTTGTCGTAGCAAACTATGTTTCTCCTCTTTCTCTTCTTGTAGAAGCATTTTCAATTCCATGTTCTCCTCTTGAAGACTCTGGCTGCTATGCTTTAGTTCCTCGAGGGCCTCTTCTGTGGCTTGAAACTGAAGCTACAATCATTGCTTTTCCTCTGTCTCTTCTTGTAGAGCTTCATACATTATTTCCACCTTTTGAGAAATTATGAGTATGCTCTTGTACATCGCTTTGTCATCTTCCATCATTGCACGTTCCATTGTTCACACTCGCAATTCACATCCACGCAAAGACCGCTCTAATACCAAACTGATCCGAGTTGATTCAACTCCTGGATTTAACCAAGATCTTTTGCTTCCGTGATGTGGTTAGAATTGCATTTAAAATACCATAAAGGAACATATATGCATCTTGTAAAGAAGAGGGAACATGACAAGAATCAACAACATAATACACAAGACATTGACAATGGAGTTTATCCAGTTCAGACTATGTCTCTGGGCCCGGTGTCAAGATGGTGTAGGTCATTGCATTAAGTGTTGGAAAGAGTGATGATGTACATGAATTAGTTTTCTCTATCATGGAAGGAATATTCCCTCACGTAGGAGTGGCTCCAGGAGATGTTCCGCTGCAAGAACTCTCATTCACAAAAGGACTCCTATCCACATGACATAATTTCATGTATGATAATAATGAGCACCCTACCAACATGGCATCAAAGGGATCTAAATTCAAACATACATGGCAACACATGAGTAACCCTTCAACATGGCAACAAAGGGATATCAATCAAAACGTGACAATAAGTACATCTCACATCAAGAAAAAAACAAGATCCCACATCAAACATCAAACAAGGATCTATACAACGTAATGCATCTCAAGCAAAGAGACAAAGAAGTACATGATCACATTGCATATACCTCACATCAAGGAGTTATCTGAAAAAGAGGATGATAAACTTTTGGATCTGGCTACACCATCAATCTCATGGCATCTAATATCATGGAAATGACCGCTTGCGCATTGAATGCTGACACCTACAATCCACTTTGAAAAGTGGTCGAAAAATGGAATGATCAAATGGAAAATCTGATTACACCATCAGATTCGTGGCGTCGAATAGTGTAAAATCAGCTATCAAATTTTTGAATTCTAACAAAGTGAAAATTTGGGGCTACAAAGATCTTTTAGATTACCCCTAGATTCCTCAAAGATTCCCTCCTCTGGGTCATCTGAATATCTAATGCTCAAATCAAAAAACTGATCGCACCATTGAGATCCTTGTGAAATTTTGAGAAGAATGAGTATAAAGTTGGTTGCATTCTAAATTTGGGAAAATTCAGCCTCTAAGGAATCTAGAAGCTTCCCTCAAGATTCTTGAAGATTCTCCTCCACTAGGAATCTACAAATCTACTGCTCAAAAGATATTCCAACCTTTCCATTGCGATCCCTACGAAAATTTGAGAAAAATGATTGTAAACTTGATTACATTATGATAAAAAGAATTTTTACCTCCCCAGAGAATCTTCGGGCATCAAAGAATATTTTTCCTCGAAATACATGCAAATCATGGTTCTGCCTCTATGAACTGTGTCATGGTTCCACTGCTCCTTCGTTCCCCGTTCTTCTTTCCCTATTCAACACCTCTGTTCTTCTCCCGTTCGCTGGGAAAATAAGAATTGTTTTTAAATAACATACGTTGGGTGGATTCTTCAAAGCACCCCCTGTTTGGGCCATAAGTGGGCATCTAAAATCTTTGGGCGAAGGTCCCAAGGTCATAACCATGCCAACACACATATGAAATTTTGGCGTGTTTGTTTGAACCGCCTTATTAAAATTAGCGTGTTGGCATTTTTCAACCTGAAACGATTTAACGTTTAAAGGTTGGAGCGAAAGTTTGCATTTGTTTTTATGCACTGGAAGATTCGTTTAACATTGACGGTTGTGTAAATGTCAAACAGTTTTGAGTTATGTTGAACCACTATCGAATTATGGTTTTGAATAGTGACATTCCACTTTGATTTATGGTTTGACTTTAACCATACCATATCTTACATTCAACCATGCTCCATTTAACATATTCGTTGAGTTGTAACAAACCCACTATATGTATGGTTTGCTTTTATATGAAATGATTATATGGCTTTTGTATTTTTTTTCTCGTAATTAGTTGGATTTTCAATGCTTTTAATGGGCTATTTTTTTATTTCTGTTTTTTTTATATAGTTATATTAATAACTATATATTAAATGATTTTTGTTTTATAGGAGATATTTTAATATATTATTTTTTTCTTTTTGTGCAAGGTTTAGAGTAAATGCTAGCATGCCACATGTCGACATTTTAGTGGCTATTTGGTCACCACATAAACTTAATGGGTCCTACCTGCTGACTGGGATGTCATGTGGCACATTGTGGGCCCTGCTTTTTCCCTTGTCATGTCAATCTTTGAAGAACTCTATCTCCCTCATACAAACACGGATTCGAGTGTCATTCACACTATTGGAATTAGGGAAATAAGCACTTCTGTTAGGGTCGCACCCTAACCCCCTTATTTATGTAATAAGATTGAGTCATAGTTATAGTTAAGTAGAGCCCATATTAATAATTGTAAGTGGTTAACCTGCATTTAATGAAGGGACCACAATTAGTTGCAAATGGGCCATGGTATTAAATAGATGGTATTAATAAGAACCATGGTATTTCCCCATGGTATTGCATGTATGAATCCTATATAAAGGATAGAGACTCCCCTCGAGGAGCATCATGTCTTATTTTGTAATCGAGCTATACTCTATTGGAGGTTGCCCCCTCAAAGAGGCAAGTGAACATTGCTTTCTGAATAATAAAATACTTGTTGTTATTTCTCACTGTTCTATGTTCTGGGTATATTTTTTCGCATAATTGGTATTATGGTATCATCTTGTAGGTTAAGAGCATAACAAGTGGTATCAGAGTGCTTTCAAGGGCTGGTGGGATCTTCATTTTTTAGCAAAAAAAAAAAATCGCTAGAGATGTGTTCTAGCATCTTTAAACCACAAGATCTGTCATTGAGCGCATAAACCTACAAATTTGGGGAGGCATGCATGTAGGAAATACAAGAGGTGGTCAGACTTGTTGGACTCCCTTGTAAACCCTGTGGGTACCCCTTTGAGTAGTAGTGCATTAGACAAAACCGCACACATATTGTCTTCCAAGTAACCTCTGGATATATCGGAAGCCCCCTAGCTCCCTTGAAACCTTGCCATGGATAAATCGTTGGCCGTCTTGCTGCTATAGTACACCGAGAACAAAACTCGAAGAGATTACTCGCCTGTACGATAGGGTAGTCAGGATGTACGGCTAAGGGTACGATTGATCCTCCTTGGTTAGTGCCCTGAAAAATTGGGCCGAGTACTACAGTTAGACCCTTATGTATATTGCGATATATGGCACCTAACACTCCTTGAGACCATTGTTCCCTTATCTATCTCTGGATCACGCATAATCTTTGCCATATCAGATCTCACAAGTAGGGTTTTGCAGTAGCAGCAGCAATCAGTTCCGCAATTCAGATTTATCAGAACAACCATTCAGATCTATTAGATCCATCAGATCCGCAACAGCAATCTGTTCCGCCATTCAGATCTATCTGATCAGCCATTCAAATCTCTCAGATCCATCAGATCTGCCATCCAGATCTGAGTAGTTGTGTGGGTTCCTATACCTGGGTGTGATATTCGTAGGACTTTTGGCAGCATTCACATTTCGGGGATTCGGCTACTTATTGGTGACTTAGCTCATAAGAATCAGGACGATGAGCTGAGCAAGGTGGTACCATTCAATTGTTAGTGCCAAAAATTCAGGCGGTCCCAAATTTCAAGTAAATCGGCTCGGTGCATGGTACAAACTAGAGCTCAAACTATGGTGAATGAGAGGATGGACAACCTTGAATCGTCCTTTAAAGAAATCCAAGAGCAGCTGAAGGCAATAACTACTGCACTTTCTAAGGGCAAGGTGGAGGCATGCGAGGAGGAATATATTGGAAATGAAAACAGTGAGGGTGAGTCTAGCTAGTCTCTTCACCTCTTTGGCACCCCCCAACCATCCCATCCGTGACCTCCCAAGTTGGACATGTATAAATTTGATGGCTCTAACCCAACCGCATGAATAGCACAAATGGAGCAATATTTCACACTCAATTACATCCTGGATAATGTGGCTCATATTAGTGTGGGTATCATGTACTTGGACAATGAAAGATGGCAATGGTAGCAATGGCATCAACATTGCTTTGGAAGGCCCTTGACATGGGATACATTCAAAAAAGCTCTTATGGATCGCTTTGACCATGAATCTAACTTTTTGGGCCATCTCACTAAGCTCAAACAAACAGCAAAAATGAATGAATATATTGCAGCCTTTGAAACCTTAGCTTTCTGCACTGGAGGTCTACAAGATGAGTTCTACATGGAATGTTTTGTCAGTGGTCTCAAAGAAGCCATACAAGCCCACGTCCGACAGCACCACCCTAGCTCATGGCTGCAAGCTTGTAGGATAGGTCGTGAAGTCGAATGTGCATTGGCGGCCCAGTCTAATCAGCCAAATTTCATTGCCAAGGGTCGCCCCCCACAGGCTCAAAGCACTACCCAGAAACTCAAGGTTCAAAAGGTGTCACCAACAGAAATGGTGGAAAGAAGAAAGCAAGGATTATGTTACTACTGTGATGAGAAATACTCTCCCAGGCATAAATGCAAGGAGCCCAAATTTTTTCAAATTGATGCTACTGATCACAGTTCATCGGAGGAAGCCCCACCACTTGAGCAACTAGAGGAGGAAGAAGAGGACAACCAGCAGGACAATGTACCTGAAGAACCAGTTATCTTGTTGCATGCTTTGGCAGGGATTTCTTCGCCTCAAACTCTAAAAATTAGAGTTTTTATTAAGCATCGAACAATAGTAGTCTTGGTTGATAGTGGAAGTACACATAATTTTATCCATCAAAGAGTCGTGGAAGCAATGCATTGTTTTGTCCCAGCAATTTCTAACTTCCAAGTCCAAATTGTTGATGGGGGAATAATGAAATGTGAAGACCGATGTGAAAATGTCAAACTTCAAATGGGGGATTATTAATTAAAGACCCACATGTTTGCCATACACATGGGAGGGTGCGACATTGTCCTTAGTGCTGACTAGCTTCACACACTTGGCCCAATTACAATGGATTTCTAGGAGTTATATATGAGCTTTAAGCAGAAAAACCACACACATACCCTATGCGGACTCTAGGCGAGAGCTCCCTCTATCATCAACTCACATTGGATGGAAAAATTGTTAAAAAGGGGCCACCATGGAGTCATAGCTCCATTTAATTCCATCCAAACCTGCGAACCCAAGCCTGTTCATATTCATCCTGAGATACAACAGATCTTAAAAAACCATATGCTAGTCCTTCACAAGCCTCATGAGCTTCCACCCTCGAGAGGGGAACATGATCATAGCATTAGTTTGGTCCGAGGGGCCCAACCACCAAATGTGCACCCATATAGATACCCGTTTGCCCAAAATAATGAAATAGAAAAAATAATCAAGGAACTCTTGGAAGCAGGCCTCATTCGTCCCAGCATTAGTCCTTATTCATCACCGGTGTTCATGGTGCTCAAGAAAGATGGGGAATGGCGTATGTGTCTAGACTTCAGGGCCCTTAATAAGTTAACAGTCAAAGATAAATTTCCCATTGTGGTTGTTGATGATTTGTTGGATGAACTAAATGGGGCTCAATTCTTTACTAAGCTTGACTTTTGCTCCGGCTACCACCAAATCCACATGAAAGAAGTAGACATCCCAAAGACTGCTTTCTGAACTCATGAAGGCCATTATGAGTTCCTTGTCATGCCATTCAGTCTTTGTAATGCCCCATCCACTTTTCAGAGCCTTATGAACCACATGCTCAAACCATATCTCAGAAAACTTGTCCTTGTTTTCTTCAGCATGTAGATCTGCTCTTGCAACTGCTCCGCAAGCATAAATTATTTGTCAAGATGTCCAAGTGTTCTTTTGGCATGGAAGAAGTTGAGTATTTGGGCCACATTGTGGGGTGTGGAGGTGTCAGGGTGGACCCCAAAAAGATCCAGGCCATGCAGAATTGGCCTCAACCTAAGACATTGAAGAGCCTGAGAAGATTTTTGGGTCTCACAGGCTACTATCACAAATTTGTCCACAATTATGGTCACTTTGCTAGGCCTCTTACTCAACTCCTCAATAAAAATTCATTCCTCTGGAATGACGAAGCACAACAAGCCTTTACAGCTCTCAAACATGCCATGTGTTCCACTCTAGTCTTAGCACTACCCACTTCACCAAATATTTTGTGATTGAATGTGATGCTTTGGGTACAGGTATTGGGGCAGTGTTAATGCAAGAAAGTCGACCCTTGGCCTTCACGAGTCAACAACTAAGTGGGAAGAATCTGGGACAATCTACCTATGAGAAGGAGATGATGGCCATCTTACATGCAGTAGATACCTGATGACCATATTTATTGGGGCGACGTTTCCAAATCCGCACCGACCATCAAAGCCTTAAATTTTTTTGGAGCAATGCCTATCCTCACCACAACAAAATAAATGGCTCGCCAAAATGCTAGGATATGATTATGAGATAATTTATAAGAAAGGGCACGAAAATATTGTAGTAGATGCGTATCCCGCCAATTTGAGGACGAAAGTACCCTGCTTGCAATTTCCCTTCCCATTCCAGAATGGATTTAAGAGGCCCGCAAGGAATGGTTTTCACATCCCTGGCTCTCCCAACTCATTAATCAATTGCAGGCGGATCCCAATTCCACAGCGAGCTACTCGTGGTAGGATGAGATTCTTCACTACAAGGACAGAGTTGTAATATCAACAACATCCACCCTCAAAAGCCGCATTTTGGCGGAGTTGCACTCATCTCCCACTGCAGGACATCCATGCTTTCAGAAGACTTATACTTGCACTCGTAGATATTTTTTTTGGACAGGCATGAAAGAGGACATTCTTACTTTTGTACCTAAATGCGACGTCTGTCAGCACCACAAAGGAGAAACAGCCAAATCCCCAGACACATTACAGCCATTGCCTATCCCAACCCCAATCTGGATGGAGGTTTCTATGGATTTCATTATGTGTCTTCCAAAGTCAGGAAACAAGTCAGTCATCATGGTGGTTGTGGATAGACTTTCTAAGTATGCTCATTTTTGTGCCCAACCCCACCCTTTTACACTGACTTTGGTCGCTCAATCTTTCATGGATCAGATCTTCAAATTGCATGGCATGCCCACTTCCATTGTGTCTGATCATAACTCGTCTTCACCAGTAACTTTTGGCAAGAACTCTTCTGGCTACAAGGTACCCAACTACAACTCAGTACTTCCTATCATCCACAAATTTATGGTCAAACTGAAGCAGTCAACAAATGTTTGGAAGCATACCTTAGGTGTTTCACTTTAGAAAAGCAACATCTCTGGGTACAGTGGTTACTTCTAGCTGAATGGTGGTATAACACCAACTATCATGCCACCACCAAAATGACTCCATATGAAGCAGCTTATGGTCAACTCCCCCCTTCCCCTACTTCTTATATCAAGGGATGTTAGAAGGTACAAGCAGTGGATCAACTCCTACAAAACCGCACAACCATGCTGGCTCACCTTAGAGAGAATCTTCATCAAGCTCAAAACCGCATGAAGTAATAGGTAGATCAACATTGCTCAGAATGCCAATTTCAAGAAGGGGATCGGTTATTTTTTAGGCTGCAACCATATAAGCAAACATCATTGAAAGACAAGGGTTGTTAGAAACTATCTCCAAAATTCTACGAACTGTATCAAGTACTTCAACGCATTGGAGAAGTTGCCTACAAGCTAGCTTTGCCACCCACTGCAAAAATCCATCCAGTTTTCCATGTCTCATGCCTCAAGAAAGTGATTGGGAACAATTGTAGAATTCAAACCAATCTACCTCAACTGGATGAAGAAGGATCATTTTGGCTCCAACCTGAATAGGTTCTTGATACACGAGAAAGGCACCTGCGTGGCCGCATGATCAAAGAAGTCCTCGTCAAGTGGAAAGACACCTATCCGGAAGATGCAACCTGGGAAACAACCACTATTCTTCAGCAATTTCCGCAGCTTCAGCCTTGAGGACAAGGCTATTCTTATGGGGGGAGGGCATATTAGGGTCTCACCCTAACCCCCTTATTTATGTAATAGGATCAAGTCATAGTTATAGCTGAGTAAAGAGTCAATAAAGCCCATATTAATAATTGTAAGTGGTTAACCCGCATTTAATGAAGGGACCATAGTTAGTTGCAAATGGTTCATGGTATTAGATAGATGGTATTAATAAGAACCATGGTATTGCATGTATGAATCCTATATAAAGGATAGAGACTCCCCTCGAGGAGCATCGTGTCTTATTTTCTAATCGAGCTCTGCTCTATTAGAGGTTGCCCTCTTGAAGAGGCAAGTGAACATTGCTTTCTAAATAATAAAATACTTTTTGTTATTTCTCATTGTTCTATGTTCTGGGTATATTTCTTTGCATATTTGGTATTCTGGTATCGTCTTGTAGGTTAAGAGCATAATAACTTCAATATGACGCTAGTTTGGGGTCGATCTAACCACTTTGAATTTTGACCCTTTTTGAGTCATTTGGGACCACGGGGGATTCACTTAGTGAACCTCTGACATATCACTTGCATTCGTGGCATATTAGACAACTCTTAATTTGACTACATATTGGAAAATCCATTTAAAAATCACATTATTTAACCCCCTACCAATATGAACCCAATATAGCTTCCCAATTTAAAAAACCCCTATTTCACTAGATATTGTAGGTATCCATTTTTCCATTAGCATTTTTTATACCCCTTTATATATTTTCATTAACTTTAAGCTCCAATTTTTTTATATTTTCCAATATAAAAACCCTTTACCCCCTATATATCTGCCAATATATTATGTCATTATTTCCTCAATATATATCCCCCAATATGAACCAACGTGGTATGATATTACTCCCCCAATGAAGCCCCCGTGTTTGGGACTTATGCATATGTCTAGAGCCACCTGGATCAAATAGAATAGGCCAAGTGTATTGCCTTGGGGTGCATCGGTATTTTTTGTTAAGAAGAAATGTGGTACTCTCATATTACCTACTATAAGTAGTTGAACGAAATGACAATCAAGAACAGGTATCTATTGCCTAGGATTGATGACTTGTTCGATCAGCTGAAGGGAGCAATGATGTTCTCCAAGATCGACTTGAGATGGAGATACCATCAAGTACGCATCAAAGAAGAGGACATTTACAAGACTGCGTTCAAGACCAGGTATGGGCATTATGAATTTATTGTAGTTCCATTTGGCTTAACTAATACTCCAACTACATTTATGTGCTTGATGAATAGTGTGTTTCATCCATATTTGGATAAGTTTGTTATTGTGTTCATTAATGATATATTGGTATATTCTAAAAATGAGGAAAAGCATGCCGAGCATTTAGAATCAGTGTTGAGGTTGTTGAGAGAGCGTCAATTGTATGATAAGCTCAACAAGTGTAGTTTCTTTCAGATTGAGGTGCACTACTTGGGGCATGTTGTCTCCAAGGAAGGCATTGCAGTAGATCCAGATAATATAAGGGCCACATGGAGTGGGTAGCTCCTAAGAGTGTGGATGATGTGAGATATTTATTGGGCAAGACATCCTAGGGGGTGTTCATTTGGTTGTTTAGGGCTAAGGAAATTGGCAAAGGCAACGACTAAGGCTTTGAAAAGGCAAAATGGAATTTTTGGCACATTTATTTATGAAAATAATAGAAATTAGGAGAAAATGGAGGTGAAAGGTCACAAGTTGCATGTGAGGAGGAAATTGAAGGAAAATAATGGAAACTGAAGAAAATAAAGGCCTCATTCATAAAAATGCTTCTAAGGATCAATTGGTAACCCTTTTTTAGTTGATTTTTGGAGCTCTCTCATTATTCTCTCTCTCTCTCACTCTTGGACACTTAGAGTTTTCTTGGAGAAATTTTGGCATTGGATCAAGAAAGGCAAAGGAGTCAAGATGAAGCAAAGATCAAGCAAGGAAAGGCAGGATCATACAACTACAACAAGATTTTTTGTAGATATCGATTTGCATGTGTATTTTCCTTACTAGATTTGGCATGCATGGTATTGCATGTGGTTCATTTCTATTATTGCATGGGTTTTTCCAGGTGTAACAGTGTTTTCAGCCTAACCTTGCCATTTCTGGATATCCATGGTGTGATGGTGTTCTCATGTTTTGATTCAGCTAGATTGCCAGATGGATTCAAAGATGAGTGGGGTGGATCTTTGAATGATAGACCACATGGCCTAGTGATCTTTGAACCAAACTGTGGATCACAGTAAAGCCACTGGCCTAATGACCCATGAAACAGACTATGAGTTGCGGTAAAGCCATGATTGTGTTGCCTCAGTGGGCCTAGGAATTTTTCCCATTGAATGGCAGGATATATGGTAAATCCAAGAGGTGGTTTACTCTCTATTGTGCCTAGTAATGCAGGGTTTGGGATATGCGGTAAAGCTTGGAGAGTGGGTCTCAGTTTAGAGCCTAGTGATTCAAGTTTGGATTATGGTAAAGCTTGAGAGACTGAGAGACATGAAAATTCCTCACGGTGTAGGTGGAGAAATTTGGTGGCAGCCATACTTGTTTGGCCTAGTGATTGGGTGGAGATCACGGTAAATCCTATTATGATGTGTTCATTGTGTTGGCCTAGTGATCCGAGATGGAAAACGGTAAATCTTGGTTTCTATTAATGAGGGTGAGGTGGTTTAACATGGATATGATCTGGTTGGTTCTTTTGGTTTGAGTCCCACATTATTGCTTGGAATATGGCATGAGGGTGAATGGCTAAAGAGAGATTTGGCTCAGCCATTCTATGGTCAAGTGGAATGTGGTAGTCCAATCTCCAGTTGAATTATTATATTCATTAATAAGAAATTCACTTCCTTGATTTTAATCTGTAAATGTACTAATGTATATGTGGATTTCATGGCTAATATTCTTATGATATTTCTGTCCCTATTATGTTGGTTATATGTATGTTTTATGAAAACAACTATGTATGGCTCTCAACATGTTTTTACTTGTAAATGAATGGATAATGTATCTATCCCGAATAATGGTTCATAGTGATTCTCAAATGAGTATGTGATCCCTACACTTGATTTTGTTGTTTACACATGTAGGTTACATGTTGATGATATGTTTGATGAAATGTCTGGCATGGCTAGTAGGGGTTTGATCAAAGTCTTTTTCAACTTATTGTTTTGCATCATTGTTTCCTTGTTATTTTACTATTCCTGAGTTATCATCCCATTTTGAGTAGTGACCTAGGCTCTGGGCCTAAAAAAGTGGCTAAAATTCCAGAGTCGTTGGAATAACACTGACAAATTTAGTCTCTGGTCATTGGCAAGCTAGCCTGTGAGAGTGACTTTGGATTTCTGGACACTCTATTGCCTATAGCATGGGAGCGACAAAGGCCTAAGATGTCCAGAATATCAATGGGACCCAGGGACATGATGTATGAGTGGCTAACATGTCTCCTGAGGGTTCTGTTGCTAATGTGAATAGGTTGGTTGATGCGTTCCGTTGATTCCACTTCTTTAATGTCACATAAGAGGTCAAATCCAATCATATTAACCTCTCGTTGCATGTTTACCCAGTTGGCATGGTTACTTGGGTAGATGTGGGAAGAGGGTGTTACATATAGTTTAGTTTGGAAAGTTGTTGACTATTGCCTCTAACTCCGTAAGCACGAGAATTAGGGGAAAAAGCTAATAAGCATTATGCTATGTTATCAACCAAAAATTTCTACCATAATGGGGGGGATAATTTCTAAGAGTTAAAACAAGTGGTGTGAGACATTTTTAGGATAAAGATATATCACTTTGGTATAGGTTTGTTTTTTCTAATGGGTTCTCTAAGTTTTACTTACTCATCTTCCTAAGGTGTGTGCTAAGAGTTGAATGATAGCTATGAATGTGTGATGGGCCAACAAGGAAACTAAGAAACTACTCCAATTACTTTGAAGGGTGAAAAGATTATAATAGTGGTTGAACTTGATCTTTAAATGAAGTTGACATTAAATTATTTTTGATAAATGTGTAGTAAATATAACATATTGGCATTTAAAAAAAAAAAACTACAATATAGTAGAGTGTATATATATATATATATATGTATTTGAGCTCCAATGGCGCTGCAACAGTCTCGATGGGCTATTTGTGAGGTTGCAACCAAACACTCTCGGTAATCCTGCTATGAGACATCGCCCCAAACACTACATAATGCCACTGACTTGCCCGAGTCATGAACATGTAGAGAATCTGCTGCTCAGTGCACCATCTTTCACTAGATATGTCATCACAGTGTTCACGTTACTCTCTTAATCACTACTATGGTGTTGCAAATATTGTATATATGCGGATCCTATTTTCCGTCAATGGAGGTACTTTAAATTATATTGAGGCGCAACACTCTGAGTAAGAGTAACACCGTCCAACACTATCTTGTGATGCCTTCAATCTTCCAAGTTGTCGAATGGAGACAAAGGCAAACATGTTGTTTGTGATTTGTGATTTGTTTGGGATCTATATTAAATTGTTGTTTGTTTACTAAGGGATAAATGATGGCATTTCCTTTGTAATTTTGAATGGGATTATGGTATATAATGATATGATCTGTAATTAGTTATGGAATTTGATACTGCCCAGAAATGGAAGATCCAGTAATCTTGTTTTTCACGTGATTTTTCAATATGGTGCTAATTTATAGAGATGTTGTAGGTTCACTATTGGTGAGGATACTGCAATTTTCCTTGTTTCATTTGGAATACTGCCCAAGGCTTGGGAAGAGCCACGTCTTGCAAACAACTCAGAAAATTATAGTCTGAATGAGTATGAAGGTGTTTCATATGTCGATTTTCCTTCCTTTCATAACATCGAAGGTTTCATCGTCAAAGGGAATAAATATGGAGAAGGAATTACGCAAGCTCACAAGAAGTTCCTTTCTGGTTGCGAAAACAGTAATGGTGATCGACCAGCACTCATTCATGATAAACACTTGGGATTTTGGGCATGCAAGCTTCAAAAGACGTGGGAAATCTCAAACAAATCAACATCAAAAGCTAGGAAGTCTTCAAATTTTTGAAGGTCATGTGACAACAATGATCGACCATCGAACATCTCCTCCCATATGAGCATACTCCTTGGATGGAAAATTCTTCTATATAAAACAAGGAGCCACTGTCGTGGCGGTAGTCCCTGCCGAGGTCTGTAAGGACAACACAAATGGGATTTGAAATGGAACTACAAAAAAATATTACATTAAATATTTAATCTTATGATATAAGATTGATTCTATTAAATTATAATATAGAAATACAATACTGAATCTGGAAAAACTGCAAGCCAAACTTATAGTGGGTGGTATAGTTACTTGCTTTGTGAATGTAGTTTCTCTTGTTTGAAAATGCCCTTAAACTAATGCACAGAAGCATTCCAATGTAGTTTCTCTTGTTTGAAAATGTCCTTGAACTAGCGCGGAGAGGCCTTCGAATATCTTTCCAAATTGTCTTTGTAATCCACATAATATAAATTGAGAAGATAACCAAAACGAGGAGACTATAACTTACCTAAATATAGAAGGGCATTAAGATTGAGACAATACTATCTTATCCTAAAGCCCATTGCTCTTTGAAAACAATACTATAGACGAGACTGCAATGCAATGGTATACCTGCCGAAATAGAACAGCCAGGGAAACAGCAGCAAACAAATATTGTTTCAGTATTGACATTTGAAATTCAGCATCAACTTTTCCATAGCTTTGCTGACTTTTGAAATTCAGCATCAACTTTGCCATAGCTTTGCTGTCATCCTTGGACGCCATACGATTAGATGTTGGATGCCATAAAAACTTCAACCATCCGATAAAGATGATTACAAAAACTTCAACCATCCGATAAAAACAGTTACAAATTCATTGGAAATAGTTACAAATTGGTCAGAGTGGTATGCATTGGTTACTTGTAACGATTAGCAGACTTCTTTTTTAAACGAAATGCTTTGCGCCTTCCATTCAGCATTGTGGTTGGTCCTCTCATCTTCAATATGAATTCATTCAATTCTTTTACTTGTTGTATATGGCTTACATGCACATTGTGCCTAGTATTTTCGTTAGGCTAACATGTAACATGCACATTGTGCCTAGTATTTTCGTTAGGCTAACATGTAACTAATTATTTATATGATTGCATAAGGAAGACAAAAGCGGGGTTTTGAAATGGTTGCCTGTCCATGTCAATATTGCTGATCATGTTGTAGTCCCGTTTATCGAGCCGGTCGACAATTGTAGTCAGATTTTGTGACATGTCAATATTTCTGATCATGTTGTAGTCCCATTTATCGAGCCAGCCGACAATTGCAGTCTAGATTTTGTGAAGAAATATGTAGCTAATTTGGCAACAGCCCCTCCCCTGGATCCCTCCAGGCCACTCTAGCAAATTCATTTTATGCGATCGGAGGATGCAGAGTCCAGTGTCGTCTTTAGAATACATCATTCTTTAGGGGACAGAATGTCTCTCATGTCACTTTTCTTGGCCTGTACTAGAAAGGGCGCTGATCCTCAATCCCTTCCCACAATCCCACGCAAAACTCCAAAATCTAACACAAGGCCGATTAACGGCAAAAGCTGGAGAATATTGAATGTGCGGCCTTTCATCATGACTGTCTACAATCTTTTCCTTGTAATCTGGTACACTATTGTGGACATGATGTACTTTTTAGCAATAGTTGTCTACATTAAGGACAAAGATACACCTATAAAGGGATATCCGGGTGTAGAAACGAGCCCTAAGAAGATTGAATACGTGACCCTGAGTCTATGAGATTTCAAGATTATTGTAAATGGGATAAGTATGGTGCCTCGCAGTCTCTCTATCCTAGACTTTATTTGTGCTAAATAACATTTATATTGTCTAAGGTGAAATCTTTATCAGAATCTACAGTTAAATCTCCTGGCATAAGTTAGAGCTTCTAACCATTTAAAAATAGAACCAGAGGATTATTTAGAGATAGAAAACATTGATTTCATAATAATAAAAAAAAGAAATCGTAATGATGGAAAAACAAGTCGATAGAAGGAAATTATCATACAAAAGAATGAAAGAAAAACAGTCAGTAATATAACAAACCCTTGAAATTTTTCTCATTGAGCAAATAATCTTGCTAATCAAGAAAAGAGGAACAATAATCAAGAAAAGAGGAACAATACTCAGATTCAAATAGAACTATGTTTGCATGTAAGCGCTGCAGCAAGAAAAGATTTAGTAGACAATTTTAACCCCGGTTCCGCCGCGGTCCTTCGGAATCTAGAACCCCGAAGGAATCCGAATTGGTTCCTGGAGATGACCTCTAACCTATAATTTCCTTGACAAACCAGAACTTATAGAGGGTAACAATCCCTCGCTTATTTCTTCTAGAGGGCTTGAGCCGAGAACGAAGGCTTTTCAAAAACATGGTAATAGAGGGAAACCCCTTTCGGAGGAAATCTTAAACCCCGCACCTTGCCGGAAATTACTTTAACAGTTTGGAAACGTTGACCATGCAGACATGCATGGAAGAAAGAGAAGCCAAGGGATTTCTCCCGGAACCTAAATAAAAACATTCACAGAGGGGAAAGCGTGGACACCATTGAATGGATGAATTATTGAATCACACGAGAAACACAATTGCTTAAGGCTAGAGAAGCATAAAAACATAGGAATAGTCCAACATGAGACAAATTTGGAGTAACAACACAACTGAATATATTTATAAACTCTGTAATCTGGAAAAAGAGACCCTGGGCGAGCATGCATTGCCAAAATCGCACTAGATTGAGTTTGATTTACAATCAAATTAAATACTTATGCGAACTCCGCTATTAAATATTACAAATGTGAACTCTGCCAATAAATATTACATGAGGTATTAAACTTAACAAGTGTTAAATGTACTAGAGGCTCTGCCACTTCTGGAGCATGTAGTAAAGAAAAAGAAACATATGGAGTTAAAACCCAATACCCTGGGCTGCCCAGTATGTGGGAAGCTTTCAAAATAAGCAACCACGAGAGTCTGGCAGGTTTCGGGCTCGAACCAAGAACCTCAACTGTGAGGCAATCACCACTTTAGAACAAGAGCTTACTCGGATAAGGCCGAGGCCGCATCCCTCTCCCAAAATAACTAGCAGCTAGCAGAACAACCTGCGAAGGTATGAAACCAAGAAGAGAAATAGTTTAAGCACTGTTTTGTCAGAAATGGGAAAAAACATGAGAAAATTATAGCCTCTAAATAGAGCATTAACATGACGCTGGGAACAACGAACCCTCTTACCTGAAAACTGTAAGAAGAGCCGAACTAGAGCGAGATCTGTGGAAGAGCTGTCCAAGCGAAATTATGTCAAACCCTTTGCCAAACGATGAAGACATAAACCCTGAACTGAGCCCCACTGTTAGATCGTGGGATGATCTCCGTACCGTCAATCTGGGCGGGAACTCCAAGCATCAGACAACGTATTCAGTCCACGTACCGAGCAAGACCACCAGCGTAAGCAAACTCTACAACCGGCATGGTGTGCCACGTGAAGATGGCAGCTGGGGTCGCAGATGGAAGCCCAGATTCAAGCCGTGTGGGCCTCCAGCTCGAAGAAAACAAACCCATGTCTTAAAGGCGAATTGAATACCAAGGATACACCGTATAAGGAGAATAAAAGCTGCTCATTTCCCAAAGAAAACGAGAACAACACATTAATGTTTAATGTATGCTAAGGTCACATTGTATGTTTATGACAATTGATTTTGATATGAATAAATTAATTAGCAGTGTCGGACTATGGTAACAAGTGGCCGGAACAACATGCAGGTGGTCACTGGAAGTGGAGGCTTATAAATTTTGCATAAAATAATTTATTTGCCCAAAATCACTTAGGAAGTGGAGGCTTAAAAACTTTGTATAAAATAGTTTACTTGCCCAAAATCACTTGTTCAGATATTTGTTTCGAAAAACTTACGATAAAATAACTTGTCTCAGCGGAAATAACATGGGGGCACGTGAGGCCTGCAATAAGAGGTTGAATTCACAAGTTTGGTTATAAGTTTCTTACACAAAAATTTCCACGGATAAACTTTGGTTGAACATGAAATGTAACGAATATATTAATTGGTCAAACTGATTTAATCGTTGGTCAACGCGATATCAATCGCTAATAGTCCCAAGTAGGGACTAATAATGCATGGTGAAAGGTTTTTGTTTGCTTTGATTTTTTTTTATTATAATAATGAGTGAAAGTTTTTTTCTTTTTTATTATAATAATGAGTGAAAGTTTACTTAAGTTATATTATCCAGTTATTGCTTTTGAGATGTAATTTTCTTTGGCTTTTTAAAATAATGTGAGTGACGTGGTTGTTATGTAATGTGTTGAAATAATGAAAATATAAGCGTAGTAACTTCGAGCATCCAGGAATCCTTTTGTGTGGGCCTTGATCTTGGTAATTTGTGTTTCTAGTTATGTGTTGATTATAAAAAATCATTTCTTTTTTAATTAGATATAAAAGGTGAAAAATATATTTGTATTTATTTATAATTTTCTTTAATAAAAAAAAATAAATAATATATATATATATATAATGTATAATATTTTTTTCTTATTTCAAATGTATGTATATATTTTTCTATACTTATTTAGTTTTCTTATTATATATATTATTTATAGTTTAAATTTTTATATATATTTTATATATATATATATAATTATATTTCATGATATTATATAATTTAAGTTAATACTTTTCATTCTTATTTTATTAATATAGTTGATCTTAACTCATTGATGATTTTTCATTTTCATATATATATAATATTGATATATATATATAATTATATTATACTATATATATATATCTTTTTTCTTTATTTCAATTCAGCTATTTTTAAAACCTATTGCTTTTAATCTTTTCCTTTACCTAACTGATATAGATTTATGCTCACTCAAGATAGGACACTCCCTATGTTCCCAAGGAGTTTGCATATTTGTGTGTGAGGGTAAGATGATGGAGGGGAAGAGAAAGAACCTTGACAATTATTGTAGATGTCATTGCATATTGATGTGCTTTGCTTGCATATTGGTGTGCGTGATGGTAAGATGATGGAGGGGAAAAGGAAGAACAAGGGAAATTATTGTAGAATTGGAATGCATATTGTTCTATGTGAGGGTTAAAAGATGGCATAGAAGAGGAAAAAGAAAGGGAAATTATTCTAAAACCAACCTATCCACTTTATAGATCTATAAATAATTTAGTGAAGATGATTACATCATGGGCCATTATGAAATAAACAAGGATTTGGTTTTTTCAAGCCCTAGTCAATTGTAAAGATCCAACCAAATGATGGAAATGGTCTCTTACTAAGCTTGAATCCTATGGCTCAACTTTTAAATTGTCAATCAATTTTATCTTTTTTATACTTTGTGGTTTTTGTTTTAATCATTATTAGTTTGATTTTGAATTTTATTCTAGAGGTCTCACTAAAATAAATTCAATAATTATATAATTTTCCATCTATCTTGGTACTTTATAGAGTTCATATACTAAAGTTATGCAACCAACAAGTTGACCTGCTATGTTGACCACAATGGTACCAAGTGAATGCCACACCAACCCCTATTAGTCAAGCATGGGGCTAGTTATGTGTGTAATTTCAAAAAGATTCTATAACATCTAAAAAAATTAACACTAATTGAGGGTTGAGGAAGACATTAACCCTAACACTAGAAAAATATTACATTATGTTAAATAGTAGGTTTCTAGGAGGAGAGGGTGTTCCATTCTTTTAGATTTGTAGTTGAGTAGAGCATCTACGAGTTTTATTTGAGCATACAATAGAGGAAGAAGAATATTTTTTGGTCACCGTTTAGGCTAAAGTGTTAAAGAAAACTCTATAGTGAGTGTTTCTTTCTTTGTTTTTTCACTTCCATAACTAAATAAAAGAGAGCAAAGCATAGGTTTCCACATTTTCATACCTAAAAAAAAGCTAATAGAGAAAAATGTATCACCTTTTAGTTGGATTTTCTCCAATTTTGAGTTTCCCAAGATACATCTTGTATTCATTTGTGTGGATGGTGTGTTCATTTTCTCATTCTTTCATTTTCATATTTTAGTTATTTTTAGAAATTTGAACAATAAGCTAGTGATAATAAATCTACAATTTAAGAAAAAAAAACTACATAATAAATGATTTCATCATAGTGCAAGATGTATTATGAAGAACTACTCTGGTGGAATATCACAATACTTGAAAAAATAGAGATAGCTATCTTTGAATGTTGGGTGAATTTTCTATGGAGTTCGTCTTCCTGTATCAATGCCAAGTTTGTCGATGAGTTCACCTATTATAACCCCCCTGTAGCTGAGTCTTTTGAGGCCTCCACTATGCCATGCAAGTATTTATTTCCACAAAAGTTTATCTTACAAATTAAAAGAAGATACGACACAATTACATAGCTCAATGCTAGACAAAAGAAAAAAAAACTATCGAAATAGAAAATTGAAGTTGAATTTGAGGACTACATTCCTAACACAAGCTTCTCTTGCATAAGGGATACAAAATTTTTAGCCTTACTAAACTTCACTAGCTCAACAAATAATGCATAACTCAAATTGTGGAGGAAGAGACACTACAAAAACATACTATCCTCCATAAAATTAGACTTGATGGAAAAAAAATTGAAGCTATATTGAAAGCAAACTTTGACATTGATATCATAGTCTCCAACCCAAAGCTAGCAACAATTATCTTTTAATGGTTCCTAAGCCGACTCAAAACACCTACCAACCCTATTCTTATTAATGAAAATTCCATACTAGTGGAAGAAGCAAATATACCTACATATCTAGGTTGACATAGATAAAGCCAAATAGGCCTGCAAATATCATTATGTTATTTCATGTTTATAACTCTATCAAAATTATTATTATTATCGTGTTTGTAGGCGACAAACCCAATATGTTGAATCACGTGATATGGTCCATAAAATTTCGAAGCTAATTTTTGGAAGCCTTTTCTTTGAGAGATGTTTTCTTATAAGGTTGGAGTCGAAGAAACACTTGGTCAACAACTTTAAAATACCTTTCTAAGAGATATTTATCAACTTGTTTCTTCATCCTATTTTGTGCTTGAAGGATATTATCCTTCAGAAGAGTGAGAGTAGTGGCTTGATTCTGAAGTAGCTTATCATGTCTCTAGCCAATACTATGCATATTCTCATGCTGGCCATGCTCCCCCTAAGCATGTAATGGTGTTGTAGACCAAAAAGTGTCGTTTTACAACAAAAAAGGTGTTACAACAATGAAGTAAAAAAAATATGTTCTAATCAATGTGACTACACTTAAAAATGATCAAGAACACTTGAAACACATTGCATGACTATAAACGCCACTTGACGACCAAGGTGATACTAAATACAACAGTGAAGTAGGATCCAAACTTTGAATATAGTGAAATTTTTGGAGAGTATAAATGGTTTGCGGGTTATAATCTCCTCTTTCTCTCTATCTAACCCCTAATCTCTCTCTCCCTATTCCTCCCCTCCATTTATCTCTTTATTCCTCAACGAGAGTGCGGTAGGAACATGTGCACATTAGTAATGCGTGCATATTTCTTCCTACCCTTACAATCCCCACTCTTCATTCTCATATGCGAAATTAGAGCAAGAACACATGTGCACCCTCACCCTTACTATCCTCACTCTTCTTACTCTCCCTTCTCACATCGGGTGGATGTTGGAGAAGAAACTTGTGTGAATTATTAATACATAAACATTTTTTCCTGTATAAGACAAAAACAAACTTTTCCATTTCCATAATTTTGTTTCCTATGATAAACACTAACATTTGCAAACATTATGAGTATTATTCGATTACAAGTGGTGGGAATTTTCTTAAGTGATTTCCTAAACTATTTTTGACATAATAGTTTTCTATTAGGACCTTTCAAAATTTTGTTTATTGATAATCCAAACTTGAATTTTTTTTTCTCAAAATAATGCATTGGGTAACAGTGTTGATGATGATAGTACAACCTTATGTTATATTAATTAGTGAAACTATGAGAAGCATGTATGGATTTCAATGTCAAGGCATCTCACATCCACAAGGTGAGAACAAAGGAGAAATTGTTTCAAAGAAAATACATACTAAATGCCTTAATTAAGAATCATATATACCCAATGAATCATTACAATCAAAGAGTAATCACATAATTGGATCATTCAATATCAATACTCTTCAAAGGATGTATAATTTCTCACCTCCCATAGTGTCAGTGAGTCCAAGGTGGTTGCAAGAATTCAATAAAATGCATATGCATAATAGAGTTTTTGTGTATGTGCAACTTGTACATATATGGAAGATGGCTTCCATCTACGTACAAATTTTGTATATATGCGCAACTTCCATATATGTGTGTATATACATAAGCCATCTTCCATATACATGTGTATATATATAAGATGGCTTTCTTATATGTGCAAATTTTGTATACATGTGAAAATATAGAAGTTGGATTCTGTATATGTGAAAAAATTGTATACTAATCAGTACAACCTTATGTTATAGTAATCAATGAAACTAGGAGAAGCATGTAGGGCTTTCAATGTCAAGGTATCTCACCTCCACAATGTGAGAGCAGGGGAGGAATTGTTTCAAGACAAAGGCATGCTAAATTCCTTAATTTGGAATCAGATATAACCAATCAATCATTGCAATCAAAGAGCTCTCACATAATTGGATCATACAATGCTACTACTCTTCAAAGAATGCATAAGTTCTCATCTCCCATAGTATTAGTGAGTCCAATGTGGTTGCAAGAATTCAATAAAATGCATATACATAAGTTAGCTTATGTATATGCGCAACTTCCATATATATGTACATATATGGAAGATGGCTTCCATATGTGTAAATTTTGTATATGCACATACGCATACTTTATATATATATATATATATATAATATATATATATATAATATTATATACGAAATATGAATTCTATATATATGCAACAAACATATACATAATCCATCTTCCATATATATACGAGTAGTTAGGGTTTTGGGTCTCCTCCTCATCCTCATCGTCAGTATGATGCCATTATTTCGTTGCATGAACTAGGGTTTCTTCTTTCAACAAAAACATCAACTCTAAGGTTTTATCTACAAACCCTGGGTTTTCACATACAAGACTTCAAGTCTTCTAGAATTTACAAATATTATTTTTATAATACTCATTTTACACATTTTGTAAGTACAACAGATGGAAGTTGCGCATATAATGAAGAGATGCGCATATACGAAATATATGCACATATATGGAAGTTGCGCATATGCAAGAGTTTTGCATTCAACTTCCGTATATGCACATATCTTTCGTATATGTGACACTTCTGTATATGCACATACACATAAGTTGCACATATAAAAAAGTGCACAACTTTCGTAACATGCATACGACACTCTCCAAATATGCACAACTTCCGTATATGCACATATCTTTTGTATATGTGCAACTTCCGTATATATGCATATCTTTCATATATGCACATCTACTGTATATGTACATCTATTGTATATGCAAAACTTCTAAATATGCACATATACGAAATAAATTCACATATACGACATAAGCACATATACAGAAGATATGTACATATACACAAGTTATGCATATACAGAAGATCTGCACATCTTGTATATCACATATCTTTCATATATGCACAATTTCAATATATGCGCATATTTTTTGAATATGCACAACATTCATATATATGCATACTAAGTTGTGCATATACGAAAGTTGTGCATATGCAGAAGATATGTGCATATACGAAATTTGCACATATATAGAGGTTGTGCACAACTTCTGTATATGGATAACTTTTGTATATGCACATATATGGAAGTTGTGCATATAAGGTAGATGCACATATACAGAAGCTACGCATATATGGAAGATGTGCATATACATAATTTATGTGCAACTTCAATCACTGTATATATGCAACCTCCATATATGCACAATTTTCGTATATGCACAATTTATGTATATGCGCATATCCATTTGTGCATATACAGAAGATATTTGCATATATATTTGCACATATACAAAAAATGCACATATACGAAAGTTGCGCGTATACAAAGGCTGAAGTTCTGTACAACTTCTATATATGCACATATCTTCCATATATGCGCAACTTCTCTATATGTGCATATATTCTATATATGTTCAACTTCCGTATATGCACATAGCCTCCATATATGTGAAACTTTAGTATATGCACATATACGAAAGTTGTGCATATAAATAAGCGGTGTATAACTTCCATAATATGAATATACGATAACTTCTATATATGCACAACCTCCATATATGCCCACATCTTTTATATATGCACAACTTCCATATATGCACACATTTTCTGTATATGCACAGCTTCCGTATCTATGTAACTTCTGTATATGCACATATCTTCCATATATGTGTAACTTATGTATATGTGCATCTTTTGCATATGTGCATCTATCGTCTATGCGCAACTTTCGTATATGTGCATATCTTCCATATATGTGTAAGTTCTTTATATGTGCATATACAAAAGATGGATTTTCATATGTATAATACACATATACAAAATATGGCTTCCATATATGTGTGACTATGTGTTCCCCTATGATGCTTGAGTGAGTGTGTGGTGTTTTAAAAAAAATGAAAATGTAAGAATAAGAATGAGTTTTTTTTAATTACACATAAAACAAAGAACAAAAAATGGTTAATTTTAATCATGTGAATACATTTACACATATATGTGACTTCTATATATGAATGCTTCCATATTGCAACACCCGTTTATTCGTAATTTTTGTATATGTGCATATACGAAAGATGGCTTATGTATATGTGTAACTTCCATGCATATCAAATTCCATATATGCACAACTTTTGTATATATGCACATATATGGATAATGGCTTCCATATATGTGTAACTTCTATATATTTGTACATATACAGAAGATGGCTTTTGTATATGCCACTATTACTATCCTATGAGCATATAAAACTATGTGCATATATGAAAGCTTCTGTATATGTGCACATTTATCAAATCTTGCATATATACACATATGCAAAAGATTCAATATATGTGCACATATATGGAAGCTTCCATATATGTGTGTGTTACCCACAATTTTGTGAGTAATATCCCTAGGAGAATTTTTTTCTCCAAGATGGTCCCCAGCTGACAACCAACAACCCCTTGCAGCAATCAACTAGCTCATTGTTCCATTGCTCTACCACCTGAGCCAGCCATGTGGTCTCTCACCCATCTACCATGATTGTATGTTTGAAGGTGGGGCTCCAAAATCTAAAGGTATGCCTTGTCATTTTGAAATTGAGTATTGTATTTTCCTTATCATAGACACTTATGGGCATGGATTAATGGGGGGATTCAACAGAAAGAATGAGCCATGTCCGTGCTTTTGTCCCCTAACCCATTTTTGGAATTAACCTTGCATTCTAGTCTTGTTGGATCTCTTTTATTGACTATTTGGTTCCAGGGATGGTATTTCATGGGAAACCTTGATTTTGGTTTTATGGTCCTGCTTCGTTATCTGCTTATATCACCCTATTTTCATCCATTACTACCCCATTCATCATTTTTTGCACCTGGGTCCACATTCCCTCATCGAGTCCACATAGGGTCAACTCGCCCCTTCCCCTTGCACACACCTTGGGTCATGGCCTAGAATGAAGCTCGAAGGTTGATGTAGCTGAAAATAAACTTAAGAGCATATATGGCCACATTCAACAAGAAAAGTACCACAAAATTCAAAAGATGGTCGAGACAAAAGAATTTATCACGTGGGAAAAATACAATACATGAGATTTACCCCACCATCATGGCCATCACCTTGGTTCCTACATGTTCTATGAGCCTCCTTCATCATATAAGAACCCATGATTGTCTCAAACCCTGGTGGGCAATGAACCACCCCACCTTAAAAGGGGGATTTCACTACTATATCTTACACATCATGCTCTAACCCTTTGAGCCTCGAGCAATGAATCAGATAAAATCATAAAAAGGAAAAGGGCATATATTGAAGAGTGGAAAAATCAAGGCCAGGGCACCTGATGTACCACGATTGTTCCCTCCTACACCTTCTAAACCCAAGTGTGGAATTCCCTCTTATTAGCTACCCTTGTACCCCAACATGTGACCCAGGGCTACTCCTTCTCATCTCCTACTCCATTCACCTATCTGTCACATGCCACCACCTTTTGACAAATTTACCTTGACTACATTATCCCCTTTAAAGGTAGAAACTACCTAATATGATACTTGGTTAACCCCATTAGGAGTTTAGGAGACATTGGCACATCCCAAAGCCCATTATGGAAGGCCGGGCCATTATGAATTCCTCACATGTGGTCCATGATTAGGAAAGCTCATCTACTTGATTTCTCTAATGACTTGTTTTATTCGAAGGCTAGGGGACACATTAAATCTTATGCATGATTGTAGATATTTTCCATTTGGGGTTTGCTCTCCCTATATAGGGTCCTATCCTCTAGAGGACTACATTGGCACATATAGGGTGTGATTTGAGCACCATGGGTCTCCACAACAACATATTGCACTTCGTGGATTCCCACAGCCATTCAAATATTTATCATGGTTCACTTATTGGATGAAGAGGATGCACCTAGTCCATGATGCCCAAATGGCCCCAAATCTACACCGTACACTTGGAAGATGATCCAGGGCCTATACGATGATGTGGTATCGCCTACATTATCATATTGGAAGATGATCCAGGGCCTGTACAATGATGTGGTATCACCTACATTATCATATTGGACCTTGAGGGAAACCTACATGCATATTTTATTTGTTTGGAGACCCACGAGGACACTTGTGTGCCCCCACATGTCATTTGGAGCACCACATGTTATTACAAGGGGCCAACCCCTTGTCCACTATTTTTGAGGGTCCTATTCTTCATTGTGGTACCCATGGAGCTCATTAGACCTCTTAGAGGGCCCTACGACATGCATAAATTATTATTTGACCTCTTGAGAGGGTTAATTTTTCATTTATGAGCTAGTTTGGTGGGCTTGTCACCAAAAGTTGTATTATTAGCATATTATTTTATTTTTGGGGCTTATATAGGCCAAGGAGGCTAATTTGAACTCCTAATATGTGTATAGATACAAGAGAGGTGAGATCATTTCTCATCATCACTTTGGTTGGATCTCTCTCTCTTTAGAGGATTTCACACTTTTTTTTGGAGGATGAATTGGAGCATTTATGGATGAATTTTTATGTATGGTTATTGGTATATCTTCTCTTAGAGATTCTTTATTGTCATTTTTGAATGGTTGGATATACTCTACTGCATGTAAGTATAAAATTTTGATTTTATTCTTGTTACCTTTGTCATATATGCTGGATTGAGTTTTTCATTGTTTTAGGGCTAATTATTGCATGCAAATTTTTGCTTAATATTTTGGAATTGTATCTATTATAACATTCTCTCCATTGTATGGGCCATGTATTGTGAGTGAAATCTCCTAGGGGTGAAATTTGACCTTGACAAGCCATTCCTCTTGTGCATTTGAAGTATAAAAGCTGCAAGATTTCATTCACTTAACTTGGAGGGTTTGTGAAGTACTTTTGAGGCCTCCTCGACTCAAAACCAAGAAATCTTACACATAATCAACATAGACTCCATTCTCCCAAGGATTAAGGCACTGATCTACCAAGGTCATATGTGTGTGTGTGTGTGTGTGTGTGTGTGTGTGTGTGTGTTGTTGTTGCTACAACACCCTCCAAAAATTTCACTATATTCAAATTTTGGTGCTTACTTCACTGTTGTATCTAGTGTCACCTTGGTTGTCAAGTTGCGTTTACAGTCATGCAACTTGTTTCAAATGTTCTTGATCATTTTTAAGTGTCATCACATTTATGAGGGAATATTTTTTGTACTTCATGGTTGTAACACCTTTGTTTTTGTAAAATGACACTTTTTGGTCTACAACGCCATTACATGCTTAGGGGTAGCATGTTCAGCATGAGAAGATGCATGGTATTGGCTAGAGACATGATAAGCTACTTCAGAATCGAGCCACCACTCTCACTATTCTGAAGGATAATATCCATCAAGCACAAAATAGGATGAAGAAACAAGTTGATAAACATCGCTCAGAAAGGTATTTTAACGTTGTTGACCAAGTTTTTCTTCAACTCCAACCTTATAAGAAAACATGTCTCAATGAAAATGGCTTTCAAAAATTAGCTCCCAAATTTTATGGACCTTATCACATGATTCAACATATTGGGTCTGTTGCCCACAAACTTGATAATAATAATAATGGATGCGATAATTTTGGAAGAAAATTCTACACACAATAATAATAATTTTGATAGAGTTATAGTTTTATTTATAGTAGAAAACATGAAATAACATAATGATATTTGCAAGCCTATTTGGCTTTATCTATGCCAACCTAGATATGTAGGTATATTTTCATCTTCCACTATTATGGAATTTTCAATAATAATAATAGGGTTGCAAGGTGTTTTGAGTCAACTTAGGAACCATTAAAGGATAAGTGTTTTTAGCTTTGGGTTGCAAACTATGATATCAATGTCAAATGTTGCTTTAAATATAGCTTCAATTTTTTTTCCATCAAGTCTAGTTTTATGGAGGATAGTATGTTGTTGTATTGTCTTTTCCTCCACAATTTGAGCTATGCATTATTCTTTGAGCTAGTGAAATTTAGTAAGGCTAAAAATTTTGTATCCCTTGTGCAAGAGAAGCTTGTGTTAGGAATGTAGTCCTCAAATTCAACTCCAATTTTCTATTTAGATAGTTTTTTTTTTCTTTTGTCTAGAATTGACTTATGTAATCGTGTCATCTCTTATTTTACTTTGTAAGCTAAACTTTTGTGGAAATAAATACATGCATGGAATAGTGGAGGCCTCAAAAGACTCAGTTAGAGGGGGGTTATAATAGGTGAACTCATCGACAAACTTGGCATTGAGATAGGAAGTGGAACTCCATAGAAAATTCACCCAACATTCAAAGATAACTATCTCTATTTCTTCAAGTCTTGTGATATTCCACCGGAGTAGTTCTTCACAATACATCTTGCACTATGATGGAATCTTTTATTATGTAGTTTTGTTTTCTTAAATTATAGATTTATTATCACTATCTTATTGTTCAAATTTCTGAAAATAACTAAAATATGAAAATGAAAGAATGGGAAAATGAATACACCATCCACACAAATGAATACAAGATGTATCTTGGGAAACTAAAATTGGAGAAAATCCAACTAGAAAGTTATACATTTGCTCTATTATCTTTTCTTTAGATATGAAAATGTGGAGACCTATGCTTTTCTCTCTTTTCTTTAGTTATGGAAATGAAAACACAAAGAAATAAACACTCACTATAGAGTTTTCTTTAACACTTTGGCCTAAACAGTGACCAAAAAATATTCTTCTTCCTCTATTGTATGCTTAAATACCACTCCTCGATGCTCTACTCAACTACAAAGCTAAAAGAATGGGACACCTTCTCCTCCTAGCAACCTACTATTTAACATAATGTAATATTTGTCTAGGGTTAGGGTTAGTGTCTTCCTCAACCCTCAATTAGTATTAAGTTTTTTAGATGTTATAGAATCTTCTTGAAATTCCACATATAACTAGCTCCACGGTTGACTAATAGGGGTTGGTGTGGCATCTACTTGGTACCATTGTGGTCAACAAAGCATGTCAACTTGTTTTATGCATAAATTTTGTATATGAACTCTATAAAGTACCAAGATAGATGGAAAATTATATAACTATTGAATTTATTTTAATGAGACCTCTAGAATAAAACACTTCTAGAATAAAATCCAAAATCAAACTAATAATGATTAAAACAAAAACCACAAAGTATAAAAAGAGAAAATTGGTTGTCAATTTAATAGTTGAGCCATAGGACTCAAGCTTAGTAGGAGACCATTTCCATCATTGTGTTGCAGAGACAACTATTATGAAGAACCTTGGATCTTTACAATCAACCAAGGTTTGAAAAAATAAAATCCTTGCTTATTTCATAATGGCCAATGATATAATCATCTTCACTAAATTATTTGTAGATATATGAAGTGGGTAGGTTGGTTTCAGAATAATTTCCCTTTCTTTTTCCTCTTTTCCTCCATCTTTTAACCCTCACACAGAATAATATGCATTCCAATTCTACAGTAATTGCCCTTGTTCTTCCTTTTCCCCTCCATCATCTTACCATCGCACACACCAATATGCAAGCAAAGCACATCAATATGCAACACCACTCTACAATAATTGTCATGGTTCTTTCTCTTCCCTTCCATCCTCTTACCCTCACACACAAATATGCAAACTTCTTGGGAACATAGGGAGTGTCCTATCATGAGTGAGCAATAAATTTTAAAAATATTTGAATTGAAATAAAGAGAAAGATTAAAAACTATATATATATGAAAATCATCTTTAAAATCAACTTATATGAAATAATAATATTAAAAGATAAACTTTTTTATTTATATAAAAGCATGAAAAAAGAAAAAACTAAGAAATAAAAATAAAAATAAAAATAAAAATAAAAAATAAATAATAAATAATAAGAAAAATAAAATAGTATGGAAAAAAAAAAAAAAAAAAAATATATATATATATATATATTATATGGAAAAAAAAAAATATATATATATATACATAAAAAAATATATATATATATATAATTATAATAAATAAAATATAATATTTTCATGTTTTATATAAAATTAGAAGTTAAATAATCTTTTATAATCAACACATAACTAGGAAAACAAATTACCAAGGCAAACGCAAAAGATTTATGGATGCTCAAAGTTACCATACTTATATTTTCATTATTTCAGCACATTACATAACAACCATGTCACTCACAATATTTTAAAGCAGCCAAAGAAATTACATCTCAAAAGCAATAAATGGAACAATTAAATAAACTTTCACTCACAAAAAAAAATTCACTGCATTATTTTATATAGAGGAGTTTTCTGCCTTATTTTATATAGAGTTTTCCATCCGAGTTTTGCTTAATGACTTGTTCTTAAGAATTACAATTACAGGCCGCCTGCAGCGTAATCATGCCAACCTTCCATTGAGACGTGACTAGATCCAGTGGCAGCTTTAATATACTTTATATTTAATTACTTTATCTTTATTGTACCTTTAATTACTTTATATTTAGTGTGTCTTGATTTTTCATTAATTTTTAATGTTATTACATTTTTAATTACTCTATATTTAATGTGTCTTGATTTTTCATTAAGTTTTAATGTATTATACTTTAAATTTACTTCTTAATGTGCTTGTTGTTCGAAATTTTAAGAAAATGGTTTAAAAAAATAATTATTAAATAATATAATTAACTATTTTTAATATAATTTTTATTCCACAATGGGTTATAATTATTATTAAGTCATTTTTTAATTTCCAAAATATTAAATAATTAAAAAGGTAAAAATTAAAAGATATGTATCATTTGATATAATTCGGGTTATTTCTAATTACTATGTAAAGTTTTAAATGATATTTTAGATGTTAAATAGGAAAATCTTGATAATTTTAGTGTACTTCGCTTAAACTTTATTTGGTTTCTTTAGAAATTGTTTTATATAGGTCTCTCATAAATTATTACCAATTGTAATTTATTAGGGGCATTTTGAAGTCTAAAATGGGCCTCTTAAGGAAATTATAAAATAATAGTGAAAATAATAAAATAAAATTAGATTATATCATCAAAGTGTAAAAGGGAAAAAGAAATAAATAAATAAAAAAAATATTAAAATAATATATATAATAGATATTATTTTTTCAACTCATATTTTCAACTTACTTCCATATGAATTTACTCAAATTTCCAATGGAAACACTTGTTGGATGCAAAATTTGATTCCTCATCCAGGGAGTACCCATATTGCATACTTTTAATGGACCCTGCTACACGAAAAATGAGAAATACATGAAAAACGTGATTGTAATCACATTTTTCCATGTATTTCTCATTTTTCATGTAGCAAGGCCCATCGAAAGTATGCAACATGAATACTCCTTGGATGAGTAATTAAATCTCGCATCCAATGAATGCTCCCACTCGAAATTTGAGTAAAACCTTAGGTAGATAAGTTGAAAATATGAGTTGAAAAAACAGTATTATTACTTTTTAATATTTTTACCTTTTTCTATTCTTATAATGGCAAATCATCTCCTATGGTTGACATCATCATCTTGGATCCTATTGGTCCTTATAAAGTTTATTTTGATTGTACATTTTCCTTAGGAGGCCCATTTTAGACCTCAAAATTCCCCTAGTGAGCATGTGCTCAGGTTGGCCAAGTGGTCTAAAACCCTAACCTCAAGTTCTGCACCTCATTATTACCCAAACTTAGCTTGCAATTTGGGTGTGTAACTTTGTGAGAACCAATTTGGGTGCAACTTTGTGGGAACCTTTTCTATGTACTCATTACCATCTCTTATAACAATGGTTGCCATCTAAAGTTAAGTCTGTTATAACATTGTCATTATCTCATTGCTAAACTAAACATTATTTTCTGCTCCCTTGGAGTTTTAATTACAAAGATTTCTCCATATCTTGTAAGTGAACTATTGATTTAAAAGTTTGAATATTACTTCAAATATTTGATTATTTAAAAAAAAAAAAAATTATATTTTAAACTTTGTATTCAAATTTTTATTAAGAAAAATATTGTTGAATTATTTAACTAATCATAATATATTTATAAAAAAAATGCCAAAATAAAAAATTAATAAAAATAAAAATATATATAAAATAAAATAATCTATAAAATTATGATATTCTAAATTACTAATAAATAAAAAAACCAATACTATTACTTTAGAAATTAATACTACAAAAATACTTATATATTATTTAAAAATTAAAAATACTTGCTTGTACTTTAATTAAATTTCTCTATAAGTTAAACACATAATTATGCAGGTATGAAACATCTCTATTAAATATATTTATTACTCCAATTTGAAATCTTTCTTTAATATAATCTCATTGAGTAGAAGCTTATTCATAGTTGGTACATGAAGGGCCAAGTTCACACTACAATAGTCAATCTACCTCATTCATGCGTATTCAATAAATTGGATGGTACAATCTAGGTAAATTGCTCCAATTTTGGGCACACAATAGTCAACAACTTTATCCATTGTGTCTTTATTGTTTCTTACTTTAGTTTAACTATATTTAAACGAAGTGACAGGGAGTAGATACTATGTAGCACCGTTTAATTTCCAAAGTAATTTTTCTAGATAATTTTAATCAAAATCTTATAGAGAATTTAAGAAACTTGAGTGGCTTAGTTTAACTTATCTAGTAGAGATTTTAAAAGGTTGAGTTTAAGTTGTTTAATCTGTATAATTCAAGTCACCAAAAGACTTTTCAGTGTGTTGAATCTATTTATGCATTCAAAAATGTATTTTAAACAACAAAAATCACAATCTTGCTTGAAATTGTATCATCAGATTGTGATGAAAAAATTTATTTCATCTATAAGTTAAAATAAGCCATATAAATATATATATATATATATATAATTATAGATATAATATATAATATAATAATTTAGCCTTATGTTTGCATCTTCCCTTATTTGAGACTGTGTGAAGGCTTTTGCTAAACTTGTAAATGATAATGTTGTGGATTCTTTCCACTTGGAAAATATAATTCCTACTTGTCTTTGTTGCGATTTATTCTATGTATAGGAGTCTATTCTTTGTATTTGGGAGTTTGTTGAGGTCTAGTTTTTAAGAGATTCTCTCCAACTAGTTAGCTTCCTAGATTGTTGTGCATTAAGATATTCACTCAACCAAGACACTGCATGTCCAAGATAGACTAGCTATCTATCTCTAGATATAGCATGATGTATTTATATTGTTTATTATTTTCATGTGAATATAATTTTAAGTGCATTTAAAAAATATTTGTTTTCCAAATTTTTTGTGATGGATTTGTTTTAATATGACAAAATTCTACCTTATTTTTTTGCTAGTCGGAAATCATTTCAAGTTTAGTGCAACTATACAACAACATATCAAGAAGGGAAAAGGATTCTAGTCTTTTTTCTGAAGGGAAGTGTTAGGTCCCTATAATACTAATGATGCCCACATTAATATTGTAGTTGTATCCCTTGTTAATATTGTTGTGCCCCTATTGTCCCCATATTTTTATTACTATGCCCCATAGAATCCCTCTATTGTTATTTTTGTGTCTTTATATTATTATTGTTAGGTCAGCTTCGTTATATTGTGACCCCTTAGACTCCTATATATAGAAAGGAGGTTTTTTCATTTGAATCATCAAAGAATTGTTCTTTTGTGTAATGTAAAGGAGGTTGCCCCCTCGAAGAGGCTGAATTATAAGGCGTTAAACTATCTTTTCTATCTTTTTGTGAGTTGGTTTCACAACATTTTGTATAAGAGCTTTGGATTCTAGGGTTTCACTACTCCAAATAGGTCATCGTGGCATTTTCGCTATAACCTTTTTTCTGCGACGTTTCAAAAGTGAAAAAAAACCCATTTGAGACAAAATTGCATTGAACCTCAGATCTGAATTTCAGAGTTTTTTGCGCTATATCCGCGGAGATATGATTTGAGGAAGTTGGTCTTTTGGCAGACTCTTGAATTACATTCCAAACAGGTGACCTAGGGATAATCGTCATAACTTTCTCTCTGAGCATCGGATTGAAATTTTATAAGAAGGTACAAAAAAAAGGATGTGTTGTAGTTTCTTTTATATATTTTTCAGAGCTAAAGGTCAAAACAATGAGACATGGCACTTCATACAAGTTCGCTCTTTTGGAAAGGTCTATAATTAGGTCATCTTGGGAGATTGTGCATAACTTTGCCTTGGAGAATCTAAATTCGATCAGACTACTGACATTGGAAAGAGGAGACAGAGGGCTACTGCAAGTCACAATTTCAGAACTGGATGATTCAAAATTATAGAGATACATCAGATTCAATATCAAGCTCCTACAAAGTGAAAAAAGGTGTGTAGTTTTTTTTTTTTGTGCATAAGCTTGGTTTGAAAAATTAGTTTGAAGGAATTCAACGGGCATAGTAAAGCATTATTATCGGTGATTGATGCCCCAAGGAAAGAAAATGAAAACACCTAGTAAGAAACCTGAAAGCTCTAGCATGACTCATGAAGAAGAGGAAGAAATGCAGCATGATATATCAAAATTACGAGACCAAGTGCAACAAATGTCACTTGAACAAAAAGTAACATAATCTAAGATGGATTGTTTAGAGAAAGGCGTAGAATCTAATATGGATGGCTTGGACGCTAAGATGAATGGCATGGACACTAAAATGGATGGCATGGATGATAAGATGGAAGAGTTGAAGATAAAATTGAATAAGTTGCT
>APFE031225848.1:0-17660 GCA_000404065.3 Pinus taeda | reverse complement strand
ACTGACATGCAACTGAGTTAACTGATGTATTCTATAGTTGCATTATGAGTTAATAACTTGTGAATTAATTAATAACTAATTCACCCAACTCATCTCTAGTCTATTTGCCAGTTAGACTTAATACACCCAGTTTAACAAAGCTAAACTGAACACAACTCCATCAACTGCACCTCCAGTCCACTAAACTCAACTCACTTGAGTTCTAACTGAAGTCCTGCATGCAAATATTAGTCATCCCATAGGTAACCACGTATTTCCTTCTGGGATCTGCATGTACCACATCCGTAGCTCATCCTGAAGTGCTCCAAGAGAATAAGACAAAGTTTATAGTCTAAATATTATTATGAGCTAATAATATTTGACTGTTCTATATTTAGACTGAGCAGTCACTCCGCTGTGATCTAGCAGTCACTCCGCTGTGATCTAAAAAATAGAAGTCCATCTATTTTTTCCAACTTGATCAATCATCCATAAACAGCAACCTGCAATCCATAAACATGATCCATATGTCTAAAAATAGACTTGCGCCAAAAATAGCCTGTGGGACCACTTAGTGAAGGCGACTCCTTTCCACTAAGCTCCATCATCTTGTTGCATTCTCAACAAGCATTTCTTGTTGCACACTTTTCAACAATCTGGTGGGAGAGGAAGGACAGGCAAGGGAAGAAGGTATAAACAGTCTCAGGAACATTTGGTTAGAGGGGCAGTCTGAGCCACTCCAGGCAGTAGCTATCAATGCAGAGGAGAACTCACCAATTTTTGGGGAAGGGGGGAGGCACAAGAAGATAGGGGAGAAGCGGAAGAAAATAAGCTAATAACGAAAAAAGAGTTAACCTCAAATCTGGTACTAGGAGTTGAAACCTAGATTCACAAAGCTATGGATGAAACTGAGTTAACCTTGGCTGGGAGGGAAGAGGGGAAAAAGTATTCAACAAACTACATACAGGAATGGACAGTTAAATGCTGGCAGGAGACACCAAACAAATCCCAGTCAACCATATCTAGGGGTTGGTTCATGATCAAAATTTTTAAAAAGGAAGCACTGGAATGGGTGCTTGAAAGAAATTGGAGCTTTGGGAAATGTTCAATCCTATTTAAAAGGTGGAACCCCTTATTTGATGCTCAAAGAGAGAAGGTGGATGAAATCCCTGTATGGGTAAGACTTCTAGGACTTCCACCTCAATTCTGGGTGGAGTCAGTGTTCAAGGCAATCAGGAATAACTTGGGACATTTTTTTGGAGCCAACATGTCATTTGTGCACACTAGTGATAAAGGACTAGCCATAATACTGGTAAGTTTAAACCCTAGGGAATGGCTGGCAAAGGAAATTAACCTCAAGTAAAAGGATTTCTCATATACTCAGATGGTTGATTATGAACAGTTGCCATTCTGATGACATCGGCGTCACAAATATGGACACCTTGCAAGAGAATGCCCTCTAGGCTTCAAAAGAAGAAGAAGGCAGAGAAAGGAGGGGGGAACGAGAGAAAATCAAGTGGAGGAGGAACAGAGCAAGGGTAATCCTAAAGAAAGGGTAGAAATGATGGAAGAGGATAAGATGCAGTTGGATTCAGATGAAACATAGGATATGTAGATTGAGGAGAGGCCCATATGAGAGCAAGAGCTTTAGGGGGAGACAGTTTAGGCAGAGACAATGGAGGGAGAAGGATTGGTTTCTACAAATCAACCGAAGGGTACGGTTTTGGAATTTATCCCTCCATTTAATACATCCTTTTGTCTTTTCTCAATTCTATTTCAAAGCCCGGTCCTTCTAGGCTGTTGAACTCAGAAAATCTCCATGTTAAAAATGTAAATGAAACACTAGATAGCATCATTACTTCTATCCCTGAGATTCTTCTGAACCGTAGTCTTGGGTCAAATATTGAGACTACTAGTTTGCCCTGTGCCCTCTCAGAGAAGCCCCATTATAACCTCAGGCCCCAAGAAAAGAAAATTATCCCTTGGGAAGAAGTGGGGGGACTGGGGGTTCAATCAATATTGGTTGGACCTCGAAAATCCAGAGGAAGGAAGAAAAACATTTCAAAGGCTCAATTAAGAGCAAAGATTGACATAATCGATGGGAAACAACAATCCATTTTAGGGGTGCTTAGAGCAGCGTAGAACCCCTCCATCGGTTTCAAAAGATCACTATGTCCTTTAACTGTAGAGTGTTTGCTAGTACCCCAAAAAAACTGACCTTGAAGGAACTTATAAATTCCTATAATCCTGATGTGCTTTTGTTGCAAGAAACCCTAGGATTGGGTGAGGAGATTAATAGAGCCTTACAAAGTATTGCCTGGGTGGACCTTCCAGTCACTGGATGCTAAAGGCGGATCTAGGGGATTGGCTATAGGAGTGAAAGAAGGAATGTTGAAGCTCCTTACCACCTAGGGAGTTGAACAGGCTTTGGGTGTAGAGGTATACTCACTGGAACTCTGCACCAATCTCTTAATAATAAACATATATGGGTCCTGTCAGGACAGGGAAATTTACTGGAACAATTTGTTCTCAAAATCCTTCATGGAGAATCTGAATTTGGCTATATGGGGGATTTAAATTTCTCATTGGATCTATGAGAAACCTGGGGACCATCAGTACATGTCGACCCTCTAACTGATTTCTTCATGAACAAGATCAGTTCCAGGAAACTGATGGACATCAACTTGATCAAGCCCAGGCCAATGTTGAGGAATAGGAAAACAGGGGAAGCAAGGGTGGCAAAGAGGTTGGACCATTTCCTCCTTAGAGAAGAATTGATGGCTAGGATTCTAGTCTTTAGACATTGGGTGGGGGAAGGAGGAGACTCAGACCATCTACCCATTTTGCTAGAAATGAAAGGCCATAACAAAAATCCTGGCTCCCCATTTAAATTCAATCCGTCTTGGATTAAAGATTAATCTTACAACAATCTGTTCAAATCTACCTGGAGGTCAAGAGCAGATGATGAGGGCAAGGAAAAATATTTTTTGTTCATGGAGAACCTGAAACGAATAAAAAAGGAAACTATTGAATAGGACAAAATTAAAAAAGGCAAGGAAGAAGTAGAATTAAAGCAGATAGGAGAGGAATTAGATTTGCTGGAGAGCCTGGAAGAAGATGGATATGAGACAAAAGTGAAAAGGGATAGGATCAAGCAGCTAGAATCCAATCGAAGAAATATTCTTATAATCAGGGAAGAGCAGTGGAGACTAAAAAGTAGAGCAATTTGGTTGACAATTGGGGATGAAAATTCAAAAACTTTCCAGAACTATGAAAAAGGTCGCAAAATATAAACACATTCTGGAGTTTAAAATCAGAGGAAGGAACCCCAGCCAAGTCTTTAGAGGAATTGTCCCTCCTCGAAAGGAACCACTTTAAAAAACTATTTAAAGCCCCTACTGAGGTGTCTATCGCCAAGGTGGTTAGGACAGCTCAAAACTTCCCAAGGTATATCGAGAAGGAGGATAATGAAATCATCATGGGGGAAGTGACAAAAGGGGAAGTCAAAAGAATCTTAAGGTCGATGTATAAGGATAAGAGCCCAGGTTCAGACAGATGGACTGTGGAGTTTTTTCAACATTTCTTTGAGTCTATCAGGAACGAACTTACAAGGATCGTTGAAGAATCCCGGGTGAAAGGGTCGATTTTTGAACCTTTCAATGCCACTTTTATAGCCCTAATTCCAAAGAAGGAAGACCCATCATCTTTTGAGGACTCCAAACCGATATCTTTGTGTAACTGCATTTACAAAATTATTGCAACAGTAATCGCAGTTAGATTGAAACTGATCCTCTCAAGGAACATATCAAAATAGCAATTCGGTTTCCTGGATGGAAGGCAGATCCATGAAGCAGTGGGCGTGGCACAGGAGACCTTACATAGCAATAAAAAAAAAAAGTTGAAGGAAAGGTGCTATTGTCAAAATAGACCTATCCAAATCATATGACCGAATCAACTAGCTATACATTCGAATGTTATTGACTCACTTGTGGTTAAACATTGGGTTCACAAACTGGGTTATGGGATGTATGACAAATATTAGCTTTGTTGTTCTGATCAATGGGGCAGCGACATCTTTCTTTCAGAGCCATAGGGGCCTTCGTCAAGGATGCCCTCTTTGTCCACTACTCTTTCTCCTAGCAGCAGAGGTACTCAGTCAAATGATCCTTGAAGCAAGGAGAAGAGACGATATAAAGGGAATTGAAGTGGTTGTCAACCTTCATATATCCCATTTGTTGTTTGTTGATGACATACTTCTCCTCAGTAATGGTAGCATGAGTGAAACTCTGCAATTAAAATCTATCCTAGCTCTGTTTCTAAAAGCTACTGGTATTTGTATCAATACAAAAAAAATCCTCCTTAATACTTAAAGGTTTCTCAAGGGCTGAGACTAGAAGGATAGAAAAGGACCTCACTTTTGAGGAAAAGAATATGTCAGACAGTTTCAAATGTCTGGGGTTCCACTTAAAGCCTGACTCTTACGAGAACCAGGACTAGTTCTAGTTGGTGGCAAAAATCGAGAACATGATAAAGCACTAGAGTTATAAATGGTTATCGAGAGCAGGAAGGCTAGTTTTGATTAAATCCGTCATCATGGCAATCCTTGTCTACTGGCCGGAACTAACATGGGTTCCCAAAGGAATTATTGCAAGAGTAAGGAAAGTCTGCAACAATTTCTTGTGGGTTGACTCAAAAGAGGACTCTGTCCTCCCATGGGTGGCATGGGACCGAAGGAATGGTGGGGGGGGGAGGGGTGTGAAAAGGCATCACAACTTTCACGCCATCTCTAGCAACGAAATTGGGATGGCGATTGTTATCAATGGAAAATCTATGGATGACGGTGGTCAAAAGGAAATACATTGGTCCAATCCCAATTAATGAGTGGATCAGAAATCCGGACAAGAGAAACTCCCAAGAATCCGTGGTGTGGAAAGCAACTCTAGACTCGATCAAGATAATTGAACAAGGCCTCTCCTGGCAGGTGGGAAACAAAGAGAAAGTAAGGGTAGGTCGGGACCCATGGGTGGGTCGTAACAAAGGATTTTCCCTCTCCTTGGGAATCATCGACCACTTGAAAGCAAGAGGGGTATATAACTTGAGTTAGATAAAGAACGTTGGACACTCAACAATCTGGCATCAAGCCTGGTTATCCGAGGGGGATTTAAACCTTGAACCCCAATGGGAGGAGGAATGACAACACTTTACTAAGGAACTTTAGAGGTTTAATGTTCGCCTCAGGAACAGGCCAAACACCCTGAGATGGGTTCATGCTCCCATTGGCAGATACTCCCCAAAGTACGATTACAACTATCTCATGTCTAAGAAGGGATAGGCAAACCCGAAGTGGTGGGAAAAACCTATCTAGAAACTAAAATGTCCAACCAAAGCAAGAATGTTTTCTTGGTGTATTCTAAGGAACAAGGTTCCAACATGGGACAATCTTCAGAAGAGAAATTAGATGGGACTGGGCTTGTGCTCTTTGTGCAAAAAAGAAGAGGAATCAATACAACACTTGTTCCTAAATTGTCCTTTCAATAAAGGAGTATGGCTAGAGACTTTGAGGTTCACAAAGAAAACACAGAGATGGGATGGAGAAATAATTAGAGAGGTTTGGTACAGTTTGTGGAATGATACCTCAGAGGAAAATCTACGAAACTTACCTCTAATAATAGCATGGGGCACTTGGCTAGCCCGAAACAGGTAAATTTTCAAGGATCCGGATCCATCTTATGAACACATTGTGATTGAATGTGCATCTATATATCAAAGCATACCAATACCAATCCCAAAATCAAATGTGAGGGGGAGAAGGGAGGAACAGATCAGGGGTGATATCCCTTGGGCTTATTTTGACGGGGCCTCTAATCAGGGGACATTTGTGGGGTAGGAATTGTAATCCACCTAAATGCACAAAAATGCTTAAAAGCCTCGGTGGGGCTTGGAGCAGGAACCAACAATTACGCAAAACTTCAAACTTTAAAACTCCTTCTTTGCGAGCTTATACACCTGGGTTTGAGATCGGTTCAGATTTTTGGTGATTCTCAGAGTGTTATCAAATGGTTTAATGGAGAGTACAGATGTCAAAACTATATGTTAAATCCTTTGTTAGAAGAAGTCATAAATCTAAAACAACAATTTAATTCTATTAGTGTGTGTCATATTTATAGGGAACGGAACACGGTTGCAGACCTCATATCTAAGGAGGGTCTACAACAGGATATGGACAACTAGAGCATAAGTGAAATAGAACAATATGTGATCCGTGTGTCAGGTCATCCTCCTTTTGCGCTTTGAATTACATATCCGCATTAGCCCCTAGATTTCGGGCTTTTTTTCGCTTTTGGACCTCTGTTTTCTTATTCTCGGCAAATGTATACAAGGATATTGCAGACAATCAATTCCTATGTGTTTTCACCATACTGCTTGTTTAAACATTAGAAAATCATTATTAACTGAATGGTAGTTGGTTCTTTTTCCTATTTGGGTTGTTTTCCTCATATGAGGAGGCCTGAGAATTCGAATCAGTGCTCATTTTCGCATACACTGGGATGGGAAAGTATTTTTGTTTACTTACCAGCTCAGTTTTATACTCTATGTTTAGTTGATGAACATATCGTTTACAGAATACTTCAATTCATATACTATGTAACTTTTTATTGCTTTAATAGAAAGTTCGATTTTTTATTTAAAAAATAGATATCTTTCTTTTTAATAATACGGAAGTTTAAAAAATATAAAATATATAAGAGTGTTTTAAAAATATTATGTTTTTCAACCAATTATGATTTTATAATGATAAATTTTAAACATTTTAATAATAAAAAAACATATTATGTAAGTATAAGGTATTCCATATACATAGGTTACAAGTTATGAACACCTTGTAACCTAATACTTAGGTTATAAGGTATTCCATATTATATTATCTAATGCAATCATGAGAGTAACTCTTATTCCGGATTATGAACACCTTAAAGATACCCCACACATTGATCTTGAATATGACATGAATTTTTCTTGAGTAGAGTGTTCATATGGCATTTTAAACAAAACATGTATATTGTTTTGCCACCTTAGCTTTAGATTATTGGCATCATTATCAACATGAATATGAATCTTGTTGTGCTATTTTAGCTTTAGATTTCTTGTCATAATTAATGAAAATTTATAGTTGAATTGGTGGTTGCAATCTTTGAGAATCAAAGCTGACAACATTCATGTCAACTTTACCCGAGGACTTTGCCACCATTATATTAATGACAAACTTTATTCCATCATTTATATATATTAATTATTAATGATTATATTTGATTAGTATAACATTTTAGTACCACTATTTTCATAGTTAGAATCATAATGATCTTTTACATTATTATATTTGTTAAAGCAGATTGTATTATAATTAGTTTGGGTTTAAATGTTTTGATTATTAATTAATTTGTAAAATTTTAAAAATTATTTTGAAATTTATTAAGTTGTGGTAAATTAAATATTTTATTTTTTAATTGAAAATTATTTGTTGAATTTTAAAAATTTGAATTTTTAATTTTTTTATTAGTGGATAATCTAATTTATGTAGTTTAAATCAAATATCTGAATTAAAATTGTTTAAAAACATAAAATAAATAAATAAATAATTCATCACAAATGTCTTTGTAAATTAAATTATCCAAAAGAAATTCATAATATATGATTTTTCCATAAATAATATTTTTATTTAAAATAAAATTAAATATATGGATTTTTCCATAATTAATGTTTTTTTCTATTCATTATCATACTTATTTTAACATAAATATTTATTAACCTATACTCATTCTTAGTTTGTTTTGTATTAATTGTTGTATTTTTTTAATAACATTGTTTTTTCCTAATACCAATCTTTTTTCACATTTTTTCCATTAATATATTTGATTAATCATAATATTTTTTTGTTTAATTATTTAATTGTTGTCTACCTTTTTTCATAAAACTATGTTATCATGTACCAATATTGGGCTAGAGGTGCTTCTGAGCACAATCAGTGGGGTCAAAATGTTTTGACTCTTAATTAATTTGTAATTTTTTAGAAACTATTTTCAAAATATTAAACTTGTTTTTTTAGAAATTGAAAATTATTTTTTGAATTTCTAACATTTGAATTTCTAATTTTTTTTTAATTGGTGGATGACTAATTTTATGTGGTTTAAATAAAAATTTTAGAATAAAAATTTGTTTAAAAAAACTTCTAATCACCTAGTGTCCTCATAAATTAATTATCCAAAAAAAAAAAATCAAATATATGGATTTTTCCATAAATAATATTTTCTTTTCTAAAAACAAATTAAATATATGTATTTTTCCATAATTAATATTTTATTTCCATTCATTATCATACTTATTTTTAACAATGAATGTTTATTAACATATCACTATTCCTTGCTTGCTTTCTATTAATTGTTGTATTCTTTCTAATAACAATGTTTTTTCACCTTTTTCCATTAATATATTTTATTAATCATAATAAAAATTTTGATAATTTAATTATTTAATTGTTGTCGACTCTTTTTTCATAAATTATTTTTTTATCATATACCATTAATTAATTAGCAATTTGATTCCTCTCCACTAAAATTATAGTGTTTAAATCATACACTTAATATAACTTAATGATCATATTCACCCATAAAATTTTTTTATTTTTTATATAAATAATAATAATAATAATAATAAAAGAGAGAAAAAGAAGAAGCCAAGCACACAACACAATTTCTATTACATTTATTTCAATTTTAATTTTTTTTATTTAAAATAAATATATATATAAACTAATTTTCTATTACATTTATTTCAATTTTATTTTTCTTATATTAAAATAAATATAAAATTGGATCAAGAGGAGGAATCGATCCGGGGTTTGGCGATGGCGAAAGCAGGAGAAAAATTCGTGAGATCCGACCCTGAGGCTGCGGGATTGGCGACGGTCAAGTACAGAAATTTGTATCTGCATATCGCTCCACAGGTGAAAGAGGGATTCCTGGGCAATGCGAGATCTGAGTATCGAATAGATCGGGCACCCAGGGGCTACAGTAATGTAAATATCAGTGAAGCGTGCCCGGAAACAGAGTGGAGGGCTTACAATCACATTATATTGACATACAATGGTATGCTGATACAGATCCGAGGACAAGAAGCCCACGGCGACAAAACCCCGGAGGGAAGAAAACAAAAACCCAAAATTTTGTTCATCGGGATCCGGATCCGTTTCTTCTTGTTGCAGATCTTGTTGAAAACGTGCCTTTGAGCCCCAGATTGGGCATTATTTTTCCTGATCTGTGGCATGGAGCCCGAATTGAGCCACGGGATCTATGATCTAGACATGCGCACTGTAAAACGCCCCCCATTCTGGGTTACGCCTTGGATAGGAAGCAGCGACTGCATCTATAGGAAAACGATCCGGCAGACTGTTCCTCTGCCCCCTCTTGGAAAGCTGCGGACCCGATCTGTCATATTCCAGCAGCCCTCAATTGGATCGTTCGAAGACCAAAAAAGGGGCGAGAGCTTGGTCCTAATTTCCCTGAGATCTACAACTGGATACTGGAAAAGAGCGGATCGACAAACAGCACATTTGGATCCGCGATAACAAAAAAACCCCTCATAGATCTGGATCTCAGGTTCAGACCACAGATCAAATCAGGGACCAGAGAGAGGAGCTGATCACAGAGGAAAAGCTAAAGAGTTAAACAGCATCTGCAGTAGATGTATGGGAAGAAACAAAAAATAATCTATTTATCAGATCCATGGACGGAAATACAATATGCATTAGATCAGGAAAATGGGAGGCGACAAACACCCTCAAGCAGAGGATACAAGAAAGAATTGGAATTCCTCCATGCAATCAACTCCTTCTCTACACAGGAAAAGTATTGCAGGAGGAACGTAAGCTAATAGAATATGGTATAGGAAACAATTCAACAATCTGCCTCAGGACAAGGATACGCGGAGGCTGTTCTCGCACAAGCTCAAAAGGACCTGCGTCATTTAAAGATGCAGTAAAAGGGAAGTTGGAACCACAAATGAAACCAGAACAGCAAACTACAGTACCTGGGACCTACATTATAGAGCAGACATCACACAACGCGGCCTTAACAATTATCATACCAGAGGTAAATGAAATACATACCGATTATCTAACCAAAGCAGTGATATGTAGGTTCAATGGATTCTGGCCCAAACCGGAAGCTCTCCGTCAATGGATCTGCTCTATATGGACAGAAAACTGTGACATCCATTTATGCTCCAAGGGATTCTTCATTGTCAAATTTGACACCATAAAGGACAGGGATTATGCATTAAACGATGGGCCATGGTTCTGGGGCAACGCGGGCCTGTTTGTAAAACCTTGGTTCCCGGATTTCGACCCCAACAACATGGTAGTCTTCAAAATTCCTGTATGGGTAAAACTGTTTAACTTACCTATACATTTTTGGCACTACAAAGTACTAGAAGGAATTGGCAATGCTTTGGGGATATTCCTAAAAGTGGACAGCGAACGTCTATCAAAGGATATCTACACTTTCGCCAGGATCTGTGTGGAGGTCGATCTCAGTCAAGGTTTACCGGAACACATCCTCTTAATCCACAATGGAAAGCAATGGGCACAGCCGCTAGATTACGAAAACACTGCCTTTCGCTGCCATATATGTAGACAAACTGGTCATCTTCAGAGTGCATGTCCACAAAATAAAAAAGAAAGGAAAAGAAGACAGCCCCCAAAACCAAAAGGCTGGCAGTTTTCGCCCACATGGACAGAGGATATAGAAGTGGAACAGAAGGAGGAAGACAGCAGCACACCTCAAGAAGTTGTAGAAGAAAGAAACAATCCAGAAATCAAAAATGAAAGCAGCATACACCACCCACAGCATAATGAAAATCTGATTGGGCCAACAACAAATCCAAATGAGAGCAAGCCACAGCAGCAATATGAGAACACAGGTCAGGAAATCGGGGGCAGTAAGAGAGCACACTCCTCAACAAGCTCAGATTCTAAAAAAGAAAACATGGCTGATACAAACAAACTTCAAATGACTATTGTAACAACCACACCCAACAATGAAGGTTGGCGGAAAGTGGAAAAAAAGAAAGGCAGGAAAGCATAGACAAAAATTTCTACATATCATGTTCTTGCAGAACAAGTTTTGATAACGCATATGCTATTTTTGCATCTACAACATGTAATTTTACTCAAATTGAATAAAATTACGATTTTTCCAGTGAAAATAAATAAATAAATATATATATATAAACTAATTTTTGAATTGATTTATGTTATTTATTGTGTTATCTCTTTGTTTTTAAAGAAATGCTTGAGTTTTTATATATTTTACACTCTTTTAAGTAGCTAAACTTTATTGTAATTTTTATCCATATGTTTCCACGACTTTAATATACTTCCATAACCCTCAATCACTTTTTGCTTGGCTGAACTCGAATTTATAGAAGTTCAAAATTGTTGTCACTAGTCATCTTAGCTAGTTTGATAATGATGCATACTGTGATATAAGTCACAATTATCACTATTGTTCTCATAATTGAAGGGACTATGTAGCCCAGGTGACCAATCCCATCTTGAGCCTACTTCATTTTTAATTAGTTTTAAATGAAAATCAAGTTAAGTTTACTATATTCTATACAATATACAATATAGTGATTAAAATGAAAATGAAAGCACAATAGCTCTAATAAATTTAAGGATTTTATTTTTTTTACTATTAACATCATGAAGACCAAATTCAAGCTTTGGCAACTTGATCCTTCACCACCACTAAGGAGTTCACAATACATACAGGGGACATCCTCAGTGATTAATAAGGAGGCTTTTAGTGCTTAATATAAAGGCTTTTACCAAAGTTTATTCTGTGCATATTGTTTTGTAGATTTATAAATCATGTGCAAAAGTAAATGGCTATGTGGGCATGCTTCAAGTATTAATGGCATGACATGACATTGATCCTAATACTGGTAAACATAATACTGGTAAACATATTTAATAATGTAATATACATTATTAAATATAAAAAAGTAAGTATGATTCTACTAGCATTACTATATTTAACATTAATGTTTTATATATTAATATATTTAATAATGTAAAAAATGCAAGTGTTATTTCACTAGCATTACCATACTCAACATTAATGTTTTATACAATGTGAACAAAGAAATTCTTTAAAAGTAGAATGAAGATACTTTTATTTGGTTTTCTAATATGTTCAAGAGGATAGTTCCTTGGACTTCACTTGGTTTATTTCATCATGAATCAAGGTAAATTGGAGGATGTGTCCCCTTCATAGTTAATCTTAACCACAATATCACATTATTCAAAGGGGAAGTTGATACCAAAATTAAAGATAATGGTTCATTTCCTTGTAGATATATTTTGATGTAAAGACCTTGACAACACAAAGGAGATAAATCTAACAACCATGAAAATGTCACTTGTTACCAAAGTTTAGTGGGATATTTATAAATAGACATTGTGAGGAACATGGTGAACCAATCTTATGTTGCAATGCACTACAAATATTATTCATTCAAAGAAAGGGTAAACCACTACATGAAGTCGTAATAAATATGTCAACATTATGATGAGCTAGTAGATGAGTACACAAGAAAGCCTAATGCCCTCACGTACAAAAGCATACTACACTTATACACAATTAGAATCTAGAGTTCTTGGTCGTTTGAACATTTGCACATGTATATGATTTGTTGCAATGAATGAGCATAAGCACAAACCCAAGCAACACCCTAACTCTTACGGTGGTTAGTTTGACTAGCAATGCAATGCCACCAAACTCAAAAAAAGTATTTAGGAAGAATAAAACTCATCACAATTCAAACAATGTTGTACAATCTAAGGATTCTTCTCTTAGAAAAATATATATTACGGAGCGAAGGAACACATAAAATATATTGCAAAAATATTGATCTGATATTCACCCTATGAGTGACATCAGCTACAGACTCATGTGCTGGTGTGTGTTCTGTGTTAATGAAGCAACGGATCAATCAGATTGCCAATACACAGATAATAAAATGGAAAGACAACAGAGAAATACTGTAAGCAAACACAAAGACACAAGAATTTTAATAAGGAGTTCACCCTATTCTCTAGGGCTACGTCTCCGGTCCAGCTCTCAGTGGTGGCCCTGTTTTATTGTGCCTTTAAGCAGAGAATTACAATACAGGGACTCAATGTGAGTTCTCCTGAAGCAGATTTTCTTGGCAAGGTGGTTCTTGGATTCCCCAAGCCACTAGAGTACTCATACTCTTCTTCCTACCAACTCTATGACCTTCTGGTCTAGAGTGGCTAGAGCCCAATGTGGTGCTCAGCCCGGACAGATCCTCTATGGGATGGCTTGAATCTCTCAAGCTCTCTGGTGCTCGATGATGTCGTTGGTTAGCTCGGCCCTCTATCTCTTCTACTTTTACTTTACTGTATTTGTTTCTATGTGTATTCCATCCTCCTCTCGGGATTGTGGTCTCTTTGTCTTCCTCTCCGTCTCTCAGACTTGACTATGTATTTTCTTCGATGTTCATGGATTTGAAGCCATTCGAACTCATGTATGTTCGGTTCCTCTTCCGCTTCTGTCGATTCACCTTCTACAGTTGCGCTTGGAGATCCATGTTCGGCGTCAGCATGAACACTCAAGGAGTGGCCACGTGTCCTCCTCTAAACAACGCCATCCTGCTTCGTTAGTTCATTTCTTCAGTTACGTCATGGATGAAGTCTTTCCTCCACCATGGCGGTCAAACTGATTCCAAATCCTTCTAAAATGCGGTGTATTCCTTTGTCGATTCCGCTTCCTCCATCGAGTTTTATCTCATCCATTCGATATGGGGTCTCCAGATCCAATGCCATACGCACATCCCACGTTGTTGACTTGCTCGACCGATAACGTGCGATCAATGATAGTTTTCTCTCACCTCCGCTTGCCATGCATCGATCGATGAGTGGGATTGCTCCGCTCTTGTACAAAACCGTTTACTGTTTGAGGGCGCCTCGATCAATACCGTTGGTTTCCAGAGTGCGGGTCCCGCCTTTGTCAGTTTAGCACTTTGCCTTTTTCGCTTGTGGTTCTCCGGTTCACCATGCGTCCGAGTGCTCGAGCTTCCCCCACTTTGGCCCTATTTGCCTAGTTAATCGTGCATCAAAAACGTCCTTATTTTCCCGATCTGGGGCTCCCAGGGGCTAGTTTGACCTCTTGCGCAGTCTCCATAGGCCTCGATCAGCACGCTTTGACCAAGGTCCTCGTCGTTCCACGCTAGCTGCCATTGCCAGTGGTTCAGGGGTGTTTTTTATCAAGGTTCTGAATTCTTTAGAGATTTATCTCGACCTGATACAGTCATGGTTCTTTGACAGTCTTTTATGGATCCAATTCGGATCACGGCCTTCCCATTAAAAAAGCTTTTGGACCACCAAAAGTTGGTTTTCTTTCAAGCATCGACTAAGTGAGGATACTGTTGTCTCACTTGTCCAATCTCAATCCACTTTGCAATGCTCGGCTTTGAACCATTGAGTCCAATTATGAGGTACTCAACATCTCCTCTGCGTGTCGTCCTTACCTTCCTGTCCAAGACTGTGTCTTCCTACAATTCATTAAGATATTCAGGTAGCAAGTCATCAATAGAAGGCAATTGACTTTGCTCTTTAGGATCCTCAATCATTGAAGGTTCAAACAATCTCAAGCATTTTTCATTTACGACTGAGTAGATGTGCATGTAAGCTGGTAGATCAAGGTGAAAAGCATTTTCACCAATCTTCTCAAGTATCCTAAAATGTCCATACATGATAGGCTTTAGATTTTTACCTTCACCTTGCATCCTGCCCTTGCTGATATACAGCCAAACCTGGTCTCCAAATTGAAAACTATGCTCCATCTGATGCTTGTCATGCCTAGCCTTGTACTTGGCTTGGCTCTTTTCCAGTTGTTCCTGTACTGCCTGGTGGATCTTCTAGATCTGTTCAATGAACCTAGTTGCCTTGTCCACATCACTGTGTCCATCAACCATGGTATCTTTACCAAAGACAAAATCCAAAGGTGACCTTGGTATGAAACCAAAACAGGTCTCAAAAGGAGATCTCTGTGTAAAAGAGTGTTTGGCTCTGTTGTAAGCATGCTGCACATAACACAAGTGTTCATCCCAAAGCTTAGGATGTTTGCTGCAATATCCTCTCAATAACTGGATCACTGTCTTGTTAACTACTTATGCCTGTCCATCAGTTTGTGGATGAAAAGTTGTGCTTTTCTTTAGTTGGGTGTCCATCAATTCCCACAGACTCGACCAAAACTTCCCCACAAATCGGGTGTCTCGATTAGATACAATAGAAGTGGGTAATCCAAAATGAACCCATACATGTTCAAAGAATAATTTTGGCAGTTTGTTTAGCTGTAATCAGTTTATTACAAGGTATCAAAATACACATTTTGCTGAACCTATCCACAACCACATATAGATAATCATGATCTTTCCTAGATTTAGGCAGTCCTCCAACAAAATCGATGGAAACACTTTCCCAAGGGTGAGAAGGAACTGGTAAAGGAGTGTACAAGCCTAGTTTTCTATTGTTGGGCTTGCTTTTAGCACACATAGTACACCCTCTTACATATCTAGAAACTGTCTCATTCACTTTCAGCCAATAGCAGAATCTTTGCAGCTGTGCAACTGTTTTACTTACCCCAAAGTGACCTGATATCAGAGAAGTGTGTGCCTCTCTAATTATCTTTACACTCTCTGTTTGTGGAATGCATAGTTTCCCACAATGATATAAGAGTCGGTCCTTCACATGATAGTTCAATTCTTCTACCTTTTTGCCTTGACTCAAAGTTGCATATACATCTTTAAAGTCCATATCTTGAGCATATTGTTCTATGTAGCTTTCATGTAGCACAGAATTATGCTTGAGTATGGTAGATGCATTTATAATGGGTCTAGATAACATGTCTGCAACCTTGTTATGTAGGCCCTTTTTATATCTAATGACTAGATGAACTGTTGTAGAAAACCCATCCATCTATAATGTCTTGATTGCTACAACTTAGTTTGGGAGTGTAGATATTGAAGTGGTTGATGATCAGTATGTATTACTGTCTCTTTGCCTATTAAGTAATGTTTCCACTTTTTCACACTCTGAACTAATGCATACAATTCTTTATCATAGGTAGGATAGTTAACTACTGCAGGATTAAAAGTCTCAGAATGATAACATATGGGTTTACCATGCTGTGTCAACACCGCTCCCATGGAATAGTCACTGGGATCTGTTTGGATTTCAAACGGTCTTTGTAGATCAGGCAATGCTAATACAGGTGTTGTACTGATCTTTTCTTTCAAGGTGTCAAAGGCTTTCTGATGTTTGCCTCTCCACTGAAACACCTTGTTCAATCTTGTCAAAGCATGTAAGGGAGCTGCAATTGAGAAAAAATTAGAAATGAACTTCCTCCAATATTGTGTTGCTCCTAAGAAGCTTCTCACTTCTGCAGCAGACTTGAGTTTAGGCCAGTTTACAATGACTGCCACTTTAGAGGGATCTATTTTCAATTCACCACCCCCTACTATATGACCCAAACAATTTAAAGATGTTTTGCCAAATTCACATTTTGAGAGTTTAACATAATTTTTTCTCTTTTTCAAAACATCTAATGTCTGCTTAACATGCTTTAAGTGTTCTTCCCACGTTTTACTAAAAATTAGAATTTCATCTAGATACACAATAACAAAATCATCAAGAAAAGTCCTGAGTATTTCATTCATTAATCTCATGAAAGTAGCAGGAGCATTGGTCAAGCCAAAAGGCATAACCAGCCACTCATACACTCCCTGCTTTGTTTTGAAAGCGGTCTTCCATGCATCTTGCTTTGCAACTCTAACTTGATGGTAACCACTATGCAAACCCAGCTTGGTGAAATAAACAGCTTCCTGTAATTGATCTAAAAGATCATCTATGCGAGGAAGGGGATAATGATTTTTGAATGTTATCTTATCCAGTGCTCGGTAGTCAATGCACATTCTCCACAAGCCATCTTTCTTTCTCACCAAAACGATTGGTGACCCACATGGTGATGTGCTAGGCCTGATGAATCCTTTCTCGAGCAACTCCTACACCTACTTCTTGATTTCAGCATTCTCTAAAGCAGACAACCTGTACCTCCCAATGTTAGGCAATGGAACATCTTGCTACAAAATAATATCATGTACTATTTCCTTTTTAGGTGGTAGACCTTTTGGTTCCTGAAACAGGACATCATACTCTGAAACAATGTTTTCTATATCAGCTTGTTGTTGAGCATTACAACCCTCAAATACATTGGTTTTATCAGGTTTCTTTTCCTTTACAACCATTAGTAAGAATTTTTTGCGTGAATTTATCATTCTTTTCATCTGCCCAGAATTTATGAGAGTATAATTATTCTTGAGCTTACCAGCTCTTACAAAGTATTCGATTCCATCTTTTACAAGTAGATACTTGTTCTCGGCTCTATAGAAAATAGCCTTTCTATGATACAAGTAAGGACTTCCTAAAACAATTCCACATATATCCAAAGGAATTATGTCTAACTCAACCTCATCTACAAATGTTGACCCAAAAGAAAACTTGAGTTTGCACTGTCTAGTCACTTGTAGTTGTGCTTTATCAT
>APFE031225846.1:336647-377470 GCA_000404065.3 Pinus taeda | reverse complement strand
CCCCCAAGCTTCATTGCATTCAACCAGGTGGATGAAATGAAGGTTTACTTTCGAAATCTTGGAAAGACTCATGGGATTTGTTTCATTTTTTAGTGAGGTTGACATAGGAAAAGAACTATCCTCAAAACCCTTGTTTCATTTTTTAAACGAGCTTGACACAAGATAAGGAACTATGCTCATAACTACTCTCTACAATCTACCTAACAAGGAACTAGACTCTAAAAACCTTGATTCATTTTTTAATGAGCTTGACACAAGACAAGGAGTTATGCTCTAAAATCCTTGATTCATTTTTTAACGAACTTAACACAAGACAAGGAACTATGCTCATAAAATCCTTGATTCATTTTTTAACGAGCTTGACACAAGACAAGAAACTATGCTCATGACTACTCTCCACAATATACCTATATAACCTATCTTTGTTTCATTTTTTAACGAGGTTGAAACAAGACAAGGAACTATCCTTGAACCTGATTCATTTTTTAACGAGGTTTAATCAGTAACAAGAACTTTCCTCAAACATGATTCATTTTTTAATGAGGTTGACACAGGAAAAGAACTGTCGTCATGACAGCCTGTTTCATTTTTTAACGAGGTTGATACAGGAAAAAACTATCCTCGCGCTCACTAATCATGGCTTCCAACTGGAGGAAAGACATGTCAATGGACACACCTTGATCATGGCTTCCAAGAGGTCTTCATCAGAAGGAAGAATAGATCTCTGGAAGGAACACATGTCAAGGGACTCAAAAGGGATGAGAACATCAGGTTCAAATAATTCCATAGAGTTTTCCATGTCAATTACCGGATCTAAATCAAAGGAAGATGAGAAAACAGTGAGAGGCGCACTTACATCGGTAACTGAAAACATGGACCAGTTGCCACATAATTACCCCGTGGCGGGGTAGATACCACTTTAGAATCAGGAACATTTAGGGCTGTCATATTATTGGTGGTTGAAACAAGACTAGGCAACGAAAGCTGGTCTACAGTCACAATATTTTCGTTGTGAGGGAAAGACATCACATGAAACAGTGTCAATACAACAACTTTCATTGCATAAACATAGTCTCGCCCAAGGTGTAAATTGAAATCCAAGGGACCTCGAATACCATAAGATCAATACAGACAGTTTAACCTTCCAAGGTAATAGAAAACTTAGGAAGGATCCCTAAAGGTTCACTAATGGTTCTGTTAAAAGCTTTCAGATTCTGCGTAATAGGCACAAGCTGAGGGGAACCCAAAGATTTCCAAGCAGTTGAGGATAACATACTAACAGAAGCACCTTCATCTACCTGCGTGCGATGCATGTCCCTACCACCAGCTTTGACAATGATTTGGAAAGGGATGGAGGAAGGAAGACGAGGTTCTGTCAGTCTGTTCCAATCAAAGGAAAAGACCTCAGTACTTGGAGGGGGTTCTGTAGAAACAGGTGAAATGGCCCCCGACGTAGAGGAATCTGATGTAACAAAAAGAACCTGAGCGGTATGAAGTTCACTCTCTAAAGGGAAAGTGGGATCAATCGAATGTGAAATTGAATCGACCACTTGATCAACTAATGGATCATCAACCTGAGTGACATGAGTTTCACTCTCCAATGGAAGAGTGTGATCGACTGTACTTGAAATTAGATCAATCACTCCGCCAGTTGACGGTAGGTTGGGAGAAAGTTTACGGTAACCAGTTGGAAATTCTTGCTGTGGAACAGTAAGGTTTTCCAACAATTTCGAGGCTTCATCCATGTGAGGGAAAATGTGAGTTTTATGACTCCCTTTGCATAACTTTACCCTAACTTTACAAAGGAAACCTAACTTTACCCTTTTTCCCAGGAACCTGACTATCACTGGTTAATGGATCAATGGAAAGTTGATGAGATTTTTCTGACCATACTTCCAAGACCTTTGGAATACCAGGACAATTGATAAGGAAGTGGTCACCCTTACAAATCCTGCAAGGGTATTTGGGTTTACGATGCATGTCAGAGATTTCCTCAACACAACTAACACTTACAATCGTGGTTGGTTGGTTGACTTCTTTCTTATCTTGCTTCTTCTTCTTCGTCTTCTTCTTATTCCCTTTCTTCTTCTTCTTAGCCACCTGGTCACTAGCATCAAGGCTTTTACCAAGCGAAGAGGAAGAAATGGAGGAAGAAAAATTAGGCGAAGAAGAAGGTAAAGGGTTAACAGAAGGTTGGTGATGTTGAGATGGTGAACTCTGTTGAGGTGAAGCATTCGGTTGAGGTGGAACAATTGGAGTATCTGGGGCCAACGAAGTTGAAAATAACCATATCGGTAAACCTATTGTAAATCCAGGTAATGACAAAGTAGCCATATAAGGAGGACCAACATTTCCAAAGGATGGAAAAGTACTAGGATCCTCGTTAAGAGGGGTTCCTTGGTTGGTAAATTCCGGAACATTTGCCATTATATTCAACTTCAGTGAATTTTATTAACAATTTAAAACTAAAATTAACAATTCGCAATTCACACCTAACATTTAAAATCCACAATTCACACCTATGGTCTCTAAAAGTAAAAACAAACAAATTAACACACGCTATCAAATCTAGGAGTCAAACCACACACAAACAGTAACTTTCCGTACCGAAGACACTAGTTGGTGATGAAATCCAACGTCCGTAGAATTCCAATACAGAATGGTGGTTGGAACATTACCCCGACAACCTGCTTAATGAATAGACTAGCACAAGTTTCTCCACTAAACCATCTCAAGTGAAGAGAACCCCCTAGAAAATCCAAGTGAGTCTAGTCGACGTCTGCTCCAGGTACAGTGGGATCTTCCCTCCACCATCACCTTAGGAAAGAATCCTATGGATTATGGCCACTAAGGTTACCAACAGAAACAAATATACCTAGGGGAACAGTCTATGATCCGATACACACACAAGGGAAGAGTAACAAGGCTCAATCCCCTTGAAGGCTCCTTGACATAATCCAAGGTTTACCAAAAAGTGACCCGAGGCTCCTCGATAATGGTTAATCCTAGGTTTACCGTTTTTAATACGTGTATATCTGCTATCATTCCCAATGAGAAAGGATTGATTACCTCACTGGTTCAGATATGATCTCGTGCTTCACTTTAAGAGGAGCTTTCCCAGAGCATAGATGTAACAATTGGAATTTCTCCCTAACACAAGATCAACTAATTGTTTGTTTTACTGTCTTGGAGAGTTAACTAAAACCTATTCCAAGAAACTAGCCTAAGCTAGATTGGTGGAAAGAGTCCTAAAAATGCAAAAATTACTAGATAAATTTTAATTAAGCGTTGTGTTATTTAGGCTGTTATTACTCAAAAGGGTAAATGGATATGAAACCAATGGTGTTAAGACCCGACCCAAAACTGAACGCAATCGAATGTGGTAATGTAATCTTTTCTCTTCGATGAATCCTAACTAAAGTAAGGAGAGAGTTTCCATTTACTTCCAACAATGCAAAAAATTGATCACTAAGAGAAACTATAACAAATTCTCTAATGCACTAATTTCATCAAGAAAAACTAATGCAAATCAATTCCCAAATAGCTTTTTTATTTTTTATTTTTGTGTGTTAAAAACAAGAATAAAAATATGTAAATTCAAATCAAAGAAAGTTGATCTAAATCTACGATTGATTTTTCAAAATGTAAACTATGCAATTGTAATCTATGCACATTTCACTTGAAAAGTATGCAAACGTAATCTATGCACATTTTTCATTCATATTCTGAAAATGAGAATTCTAATTATGCAAATGTGATCTATGCAAGAGAATTCTCAAACACAAGATGATTCTAATGTAATCTAAGAACCAATCAAGTGCAAGTCAAGAAAATTGGGTGAGAGTTCCAAAGATAAAAAAATAAAAATAAAAACACTCAAAGGCGATTAAGATGAAAATTTGTGAAAAGACTGAGACAAACCTCCAAGTAATGACCAAAGGAAATCAAATTAAGAATTTCTCAAAAAAGAGACTCAAAACGCCCAATTGATAAAAGCTTAAAATAGGAATTCCAATGGAATTAACCTAAGAAACGTTCCTGACAAGTCACGTGTAGATCTGGGCAGAGGCTAAAAACACATAAACAAATCATAAGATGATTGAAAGAGAAAATCTTAAGTTTTTCAAAATTTTGACAGGGTTCGTAGGCCTGCAGTTCACACAGGTACGGTACCGCTATGTGTGAAAAGCAAAAGTGCGGATAGGTCCACACTGTGTCGCAAGCCGAGGGTGCGGTCCTCTCCCAAAAGTATGAAAAACAAAAAATAATCCAATATCTACTAAATCTACCCAATTCCACACACAACAAGCCAAAAACAGAAACGAAAACACAGTTTCTTAGGTCAAAGTAAAAGCAAGGAAAAAATTAATTCCCCAGTGTAGTTGCCAATTTGTCACATGGAATGAGTCGATTTTGTGGACAAGCTCAACCTTCCTAGTATCTAAAGATATCTAGTGACAAGCAAGCCAATCAAAAACTATCTTTCTCTAGATATGCAGTTAAAAACAAAGGCAAACAAGTGTTTTAGGCCTACCTTGGGTCCAATGCAAGTTTGTGGAAGCCTCGCTCCTTTGATCCAAATGAGCTCCCTTGTAGCAAGTCTGCAAACACAAACAAGAAAACAAATTAAATAGCACCTGAAAAACCAATGTCATAAAGCATATCCATCATAATGATCAAGGAATTTATGAAACAAAACACATAATACAATTTGTTGAGAAAAATGAATCTGATTGTATTAATTCAAATCAAAGAAGAACTTTACAACATGTGCCTTGATGTTGTACAAGCTCCTCCCAGGGTCGAGCAAGAAGTCTCCTCTACTTTGACAAGTTTCACTCACTTCCCAATGGAGCCAAAAGGTATGTGATCTCTCCTCTTAATCTTAACTAGGAAGTCTTAATTCCACCACCATTTACCCTAAAAAATGTTTAGCTTCTAACCTCCCCAACGACTAACCCAATGCCTTAATTTATAGTGCAATGGAGGGAAGTTACTAGGTCCTCCTTCAAAGGGATAAAGCCCTCCTTCAAAGGGATAGCTCCTCTTACCAATGGATTAGCTCCTTCTCTTTTGGGATGCATGAACCACCTTGAAGCGAACAATCCACATCAAAATTCCTTCTAGAATCATCTAGAATTAACCCAAAGTGAGTTTTTTAGAATAAACTTGCGCCTTTTTTACTTTCACAGGGGTACGCAACCACTCCTTTATAGACAGAGTGTGCAGATACACAGATAACATGAAAAAAGGGTGCGGGCCCGCAGGTAAAAGTGAGAGAAAGTGCGGAACCAAAGCTTTATTGATTTTAATGTCTTTCTCTCATTTTCAAAGCTTGACAAGAAGAGCTGAGGTCTAAGACTTGCTTAGGAGGACAATATAAGTGATGATAGACCCATACTCACTGCAAATAGTCATGGTGATGATATTTTTTTGTAACACCTCTACATGCATGAGTTTTGTTTATAGGAAAACACATGCAACTGATAGTACACTATCCCTATGTTTAATCTCAACTTATTTTTTCTCAGAGTAGACATGCATGAGTTAATGATGAGAGAATCTTCAGTTATCTGGAGTACACTAGTTGAGTGCATGCATGCATCAACTGACTCATAACTCACAATTAGTTCCTCAAATAGTTTGGAACTAATTTAACTGGACTTAAATCAGTAAATTGAGCTAACTAATTACAACTCAACTATAACTCAATCTTATCTCCTTAATTATGAGAAAATCTCCTTAATTTAAGGGATAATTGTTGTATGACTTCAAAAAGACTTCTAACTGAATTTCCAACTAATTGACTCAAGATGAATTAATTAGTTATTTTTCAAGCAACTAGTGAGACTAAATTCGAATTTTAGTTCACAATTTTAATTCAAGGACAAATTAAAATTGGAATATTCATGTTGCCACATTTCAACACACACATCTCATAGTTCTTGATTGGCTTTCCTGGCTAGTAGATGTAACTACCCATTGTCCTATTCTATCTCTTCCTTTTGTGTTGGTTTTCTGCAAATCCTCTATTTTTCAATTGAGGTTTTATTCTAGGGTTTGGGCTTTCCATGTTGAAAGTTTTAAATTCCAAAGGTGCGTGAGATCATGCACATTCAGGGCGAGCAATGTGGAAACCATATTGGCACCAAGTTTTGGGAAGTTATCTGTGATGAGCATAGGATTGATCCCACCAGGAGATACTAGGTTACTTCCGATCTACAGCTTGAAATGGTTAATGCTTATTACAATGAGGTGAGCTGTGGTAGATTTGTGCCCCATGCTGTGCTCACGGATCTTGAGCCTGGGACCATGGACAACATGACGATCGGGACTTATGGCCAGGTCTTCAAGCCTGATAACTTCATTTTATGCTAGTCTAGGGATTGAAATAATTGGGACAGGGCCATTATAGCGAAGGGGATGAGCTCATTGATTCCGTGTTGGATGTCGTCAGGAAGGAGGAAAAAAATTGTGTTTGTCTTGAAGGGTTTCAAGTGTGTCATTCTTTGGGAGGAGGTACTGGATTTGCGATGGGAACCCTTATGAACTCCAAGATCAAGGAGGAGTACCTTGTATAATGATGCTTACCTTCTTTGTTTTCCCTTCTCCCATGGTGTCTGACATAGTGGTGGAGCCTTACAATGCCACACTCTCTGTGCATTAGCTAGTGGAGAATGCAGATGAATGTATGGTACTGGACAATGAGGCCTTTTATGACATCTGCTTTAGGACTCTCAAGCTCACGAATATTGGATTCGTTGATTTGAACCAGCGGATATCTACAACAGTGAGTGGAGTCACCTGTTGCATGAGGTTTCCTAGTTAGGTTAACTTAGATCTAAGGAAACTAGCAGTGAATTTGATCCCCTTTCCCTATCTTCACTTCTTTATGGTGGTATTTTCCCCATTGACTTGGTGTGGTTCACAACAATACAAAGCCCTCACCATTCTGGAACTAACATAGCTTATGTGGGATTAAAATAACATGATGTATGTTGCAGATCCACATGACGATAGGTACATGACTACATCTACCATGTTCATAGGCAAGATGAACACCAAAGAGGTGGATGAATATATGATGAATATTCAGAACAATAATTCCTCCTACGTTCTGAAGTGGATCCTCAACAATTTGAAATCCAGTGCATTTGATATCCCACCATAAGGTTTGTCCATGTCATCTACATTCATTGGGAAATCAACATCCATTCAAGAGATGTTCAGGAGAGTGAGCAAATTGTTCACTACCATATTTAGGAGGAAGGCCTTCTTGCATTGGTACACTGGTGAAGGCGTGGATGATATGGAATTCTAAAGTAGAGAGAAACATGAATGATTTGGTGTCTGAATACAAGCAATATCAAGATGCTAGTGCATAGGATGATGAATACTATGATGATGAAGAATCAACTCAGGAAAGACATAGAAAAAGCTTATGTAATGCCATCGACAACCGCTAGTTGTTTCAATGCCTAATAGTTGTTCGTTTCTGGATTTGATTTGCATTTCTTGTTCTTTCATGGTATTCTCTGTTCTCATCGAAGGTTGTCGCATTAAATACATAAACTTTGTATACAATTCCTGCATTATGTCCTTGGTTTTGTTGATCATATTGAAATATTAAAATATTGAGATGTAATTGCCTGCCAAAATTATATGCAAAATTAAATCATGCTTGGACACTCCCTTGTATTATATGTTATATAATTGATTTGCATTTCTTGTTCTTTCATGGTATTCTCTGTTCTCATCGAAGATTGTCGCATTGAATACATAAACTTTGTATACAATTCCTGCATTATGTCCTTGGTTTTGTTGATCATATTGAAATATTAAAATATTGAGATGTAATTGCCTGCGAAAATTATATGTGAAATTAAATCATGCTTGGACAATCCTTTGTATTATATGTTATATAATTATGGTTTTGAATGGCTTTGTAAGACTATAATATGTTTCTAGGATTTGTAAACAAGAAAGACAACAATTTTCTACAAATTTAAACTAGGGGAGTATGTGAGAACAATACCCACTATAAGGTTCAATATAGAGTCTGTAATGTTTAAGAATCTGAGTTTCATTGTTTGGGACATAGGGGGGAAATATAAAATATGCTATGTGTGGAGATAGTATATGGTCAATTCCCAGGTATATTCTAGATTTTTTATCTCTTATTACTGGAATTTGGCTCCTGATTTCTATTTTAAGAGGTTTGTTTCTTTAAGTCATGTCTGTATATGCTAGATTCATTTAGTAAATTCATGATATGACATTGTATTCATGATATACCATTGTTGGATTCATTAGATAAATTTATGGCATGACATTCTCTATTTGGGGGATTTTATAATGTGTATATACTGGATTCATTTGTAAAATCTATGGCTTTTTATTGTCAGTGGGATTCACTGGATAAATTTATGTTTAGTTGTGGACATGAACTTTCATAATAATATATAATCTATAGATATCATAATATATATTATTTCAGATTCACTCAGCAAATCTCATATATTATATGATTGTTGTTTTCTATATAGATGTTAAATTTTATAGATACATAGATATTTTTTTTTTTTTTATGTAGATTGTAGATTTTTGTATCTAAGAGATATAAAGTAAAGTTGATAGTCAACTTTTCTTATATTCCAAAAATGTTCAAATTTTTTACAATAACCTTTTTCATGATTCTTTTGTTTTACAATGTACTATTATCTCAAGCTATGTGAAAATAAGCACTCGAAGTATGGGAGCGGTTAGGTAAAAGGGTGTTTGCAAGAAGTGTAGAAAACTCTGAATGAATTCCTAGTCCATCTTTAGTGTTAGGTTGTTATTATATATTGTGCCTTCGTTATTTTCATGTTAATATTGTTCTTACTTATGCATTCATAATGAGATCAGGATGTTTTGCATATATGTTTTTGTTCTTTGCTGCCAGTTGGAGTTCATTTAACTGTGGATTCTACTTAAGCTAATGTTTATTTGCATCTCTTATTTTTCCTTTATCGTAGAGTTTTTGTGGTGTATGCTAGAGTTTTTAAATTAATTGTTTTACTTCAACTTTTCATGTATTTTCATGTATGTTTTATTATTTTGGTTGTATCTTATAACATTGACTTGAAATCAAAACCACAATGGTCGACAAGATTTGGTAACTCCAAGGAGGTTTATTCTTGGTGTGATAGGCTTGGACTTTGTCTTGTTTGCTGGCATGATTTTGAATTATTATGAGTGGAAAGTGTCCTAAAAGCACATGATTGTTTAACAAGAAGATGATATATGTTGGGATGAATTCTCTTTGTTTCAATAGATTTCAGCTTGTCTTTGCAAATCCAAAATCCAATACAACTTTTGGCTGCTTAATTGTTTTATTTTTGGTTTGCTAAGTGGTTTGGGCCTTGAGATGACTGCATGCTTTGGCTCAAGAAAATGTGACCTTGGGGCATAAAAGTAGTAAGTGTGACTCAAGAAAAGGCAAGGATTTATACTTGCTAAACAGAAACACCTTTCATGAGTTGTATTGTTGTTATTTTAGGTTTTGTTATTTCATGGACTTTATATAAATTTCATCTCAATATGTGTACTAAATTGTATGGTTTTGGAGACTAATATAATATTATGCTTGTTGCACAGTTTGAGTTTGGCTTCTCAACATTTCCTTTGTTCCCAGTCTTTTTTTCAATCATGGCTTTCTTTCGTTCACCTCAAGAAGAAGATATGACAATGATATCTAATCCTAAAATGGTAAAGAATAATCATTGTTTGATGATTTCATGCCTCGCAATATCAACTTTAAAATATTTCCAACATGTTGATTGTGCCTTGAGGGCATTTGATTTATCACATATAAACATGTTTATTGTGCCTTGAGTGTGTTGGAAGAGCCCATCAAGATGATTGGTGGTAGAATGGATGTTTGTAATCTGGTTGCTATTGGGCAACAACAATCATAGCTGAACCAACTCCTTCAACAACCCATATAGCCAATTAATCCCTTTCAACTCCAACAACACCTTCTTCCACCCATGGTACTTGTACACCCCATACAACCAACTAATCCCTTTCAACTAGTTACAATGAATCCTAACTTAAGAAGGGTCTATGTGGGTAATGTTCCTGAGCACATGCAATGTGCTAGATTGACTAATTTTCTCTCTCGTTATGGAGACATTGAAGAAGGCCCTAGTGGTTGAAAGACAAATAGGTAAATCAAAAGTATACTCCCTTATTCTCTACAAAACAATTGAAGCAACAAATCAAGCCCTGGAAGACCTTGTTAAATCAATATATGAGCATAATTTTTTTTGCAAATTAGCATTTGAAGGGCAAAAGCATAAATTTGCAGCAAACCAGGGTCAACTTTTTCCTAATTTGAAGGATAAAGGTGATGTAAATCACATTTCACAATATGGTGGATTGGGTCATGGGCTAGTCAACCTGCCACTTATTGGTCATTGAAATATTGTGAACCTGGAATCAATACCAGTTACCAGTCTAAATCCATATGGATTAAGTGATGCAACATTGTCGAGTTTGTCTATAGACCTTGTTGCAATAAACCTTCCTTTTTCATTAAACACTTCAGCATTGTTAGACTGGGCCGCCAACTTCTTTTCCAAGGAACAACTTCTATTCAGGCATCACTAGGTGAAGGCAATTACGATCTTGGTCCATATGGATCCTTCAGATATGGAAGTCACTCATATAGAAGTTTTGGAGGTGCAGCATCTAACTATGGGATTTATTCAAGTTCACATGTTTCCCAAACTACTCCATGTGATGGAGCAAGTCATTTCCCCCTTACATCTCATCAAAGTAAACTTCGAGAGACATCTCCATCATCGGGAGTTCTAACTAGCATGCGGTCTTACTACACATCCTAGGTTTGTGCTCATTCTTATTCTTCTTCTCCCATTTGTTTTATTTCATTTTCAATTGTATGTATATATATTTGAAATGTTTGTTTTGATCTTTTGCATTCCACTATATGTCAAACACCACTTATGAATCTACGAGCATTTTTCTTTGGATCTCCTTTATTATTTTTCCTCTGACTTCTTTCTCTGGCAATTGATGAGAATAAGTTTGCCATATTAAGGTTCGAAAAATAACATGTTTCTAGCATTTTCTGTCTTGTTTTTAGTTTATTCTCACTACTTTTTAAAAGGTACCCTTTTGAGTAATCAAATACCTTAGCTTCTTGCTCTAGAGGTTCTGGTGAGAATAAGAATAAGTCATTGTGGTAATTGAGCATACTAGTTGGTATTAAGTATGGAGTTAAAGTTAGGTTGGCCAAATCATAGAGAAAATATGTGTTATAACTATGGTGTACGATTACTATATGAGGGCAAGTGTAGGCAAGATATCATGGGAATAAAGGGCACTTCGTTTACATGGTACATTTTAGCATGTGTTCCATATTCAGACTTTTTTATCTTAACTTTTTTTACTATTAAATTATGAGTTGTTGTCAAGCTATGTGCAAATAGGCACTCTAAAAAGTATTGAATTGTATGAGAGCAGTTAGGTAGAAGGGTGTTCGCAAGAAGTGGAGAAAAATCAAAATGAATTCATAGTCTATCTTTAGCATTATGTTGCGCTTTTATCTTGTTACTTTGTTATTTTCATTTCGATATTGTTCTTACCTATGCATTCATAACGAGATCGAGATGTTTTTCATATCTCTTTCTATTCTTTGCTGCCAGTTGGAGCTCATCTCACCATGGATTCTATTTGAGCCAATGTTGATTGCCATCTTTTCTTTTTCTTTTATCGTAGAATTTTTGTGGTGTATGTTATAGTTTTTAAATTGATTGTTTTAATTCAACTTATGATGTATTTTCATGTGTATTTTATTAGTTTGGTTGTATCTTATAACATTGACTTGAAATAGAAACCACAGTGTTGGACAAGATTTGGTAACTCCAAGGATGTTTATTCTTGGTGTGATAGGCTTGGAGTTTGTTTTGTTTGTTGGCATGATTTTGAATTATTATGAGTGGAAAGTGTCCTTAAAGCACATGATTGTTTAACAAAAAGAGGATATATGTTGGGTTGCATTTTCTATGTTTCAACATATTTTAGTTTGTCTCTACATATCCAAAATCTAACACATTTTTTGGCTGCTTGATTGTTTTATTTTTTGTTTTCTAATTGGTTTTGGCGCTGATATGATTGCATGCTTTGGCACAAGAAAATGTGACTATAAGGCATAAAAGTAGTAAGTGTGACTCAACAAAAGGCAATGATTCATATTTGTTAAAGAAAAACTCCTTTCATGAGTTGTATTGTTGTTATTTTGGGTTTTGTTATTTCATGGACTTTATGTAAATTTCAGCTTGATATGTGTACTAAATTGTATTCTTTTGGAGACTAATAGAATTTTGTGTTTGTTGCGCAGTTTGAGTTTGGATTCTCAAATTGCATCTATTTCCATTTTTTTGTTCAATCATGGCTTTCATTCATCCACTTTAAGAAGATAATATGACAATGATATCTAAGCCCAAAAAGGTAAAGAATAATTGTTGTTAGATGAATTCATGCCTCGAAATATCAACTTTAAAATATTTCCAATATTTAGTGGTAGTCCTTATGTATTACTTATCAATGCAGTCACATACATTCCCCCCTATAATTCTGAAAGTTAAGGAAAATTCAAGGGCCGCATCATCATCATCATCATAATATCGTCTTAAAATACCCCAACAATTGACTTCTCCAAAAAATGTTTACAAGACTAATATTCTGATAAAATAAAGCAACTTTTGTGAGCTCCCTTCCAGTAAACCCCTACTCCCATTCCATATAAGAAAACATAGAAGGTTGTTTTTGGAAAGAAAGTGGGCTATCCTATTGTTTTATCTTTTTTTTTCCACACATAGAAGGTTGTTTTTGGAAAGAAAGGGGGTTATCCTATTGTTTTATATTTTTTTTTCCTTGCCTTATAAACTTGATTTTAGTACCTTGTAGTTATGTTTATGGAAAATCTTATAGGAAGGATTCTAAATTTTGAACAATCAACATATGCATTCTAGCAACAATTGTAGTAGAAGAATCTCCAAAAAAGTCAAAGAGGGAGAACAAAATGAAATGACTTTCCATTGTTGTGATTTTATTCTATTGAGCTTATTGTGCTTCCTATATGGAGTTTCTTGCAGATCATTGCAATCTTATAGTCATTCAAGTAACTAATTCTATGGAAATAATTATTCTTCTTGTAGCAAATTGACAAGAAGTAAAATGGCATGTAGGCATGGTTGAGAAAAAAGGGTGGTAAAAATGAAATGGATCAACACCAAGAATATAATCATAACCTTTAGTGATGTATTGTCTTTATTTTTCCTTGCACTTTACTTAATGAACTCTTGCTCTTTTTCTCATTTATCCTTGATTCATGATGTGAAATTGTGTCATATTTTGGATGAATATTGTTGATTGTTTCATATGACTATGGTATCTCTGCCAATTATGAGAACATATATATAATTTCTTCATGTCACTTCTTACGCGTAAGACATGAACCCCATAGTGAATAATGGTGTGATTTCTACTATGTACATTATTTCCTTTTATATGTTGAAGTTGCTACATGACTACCTGTAGGGATTCCTATGGAGGTATAGGGTACCATGTAGAAGTTGAGATTCTCAAAAATTTCATTTTTTGTTAAGTAATGCCTCTAGGATATTCTATTTAAAATTTGAAGGCTTGGATATGAAAATTTCAATGACTTTTAGTTTTTCCTCAATCCTATTGCCTCCCTATAGCACTAAACATAATTTGCAAAATTTTCTTGTTGGTGAATAGTAAGATGGAATTTTTTCTTGAGTGGATAGGGTTTAATGAAAAGTTATTAAAAATGAACAAGGATGAATATGGAATGGAAAGAAAATAGAATGAGATGGAAGTGAGAATGACAACTAGTAATGATGAGATAGCTATGGTAGTGTATGGAATGGAATAGTTTTGCTACAAAGTTAAAATAAGTGTTTTGACGTCCTTGAAATTATTTTTTTTTTTATTTCTTTATATCCTTGTACTTTATACTAATGTGATTTATGGTTCTCTATTTCAAGTTTGTCCTATGGTAGGCTCTTCAATTACTTATAATTTCTTAATAGATAAATTAGAAAATATGCTTGTCATTTGGAACTTGTGAACTATTGTGCATTGTTTATGTTAATATAATATGTTAAGTGCTAAAGAAATTGTAGTATTAATTAATTTATTTATTATGGAGTGTAGGTGTTATTTTTTGTGTATCCTTGTGTGCACTACGGATATTAGACAAACTTTTGTACTTACAATTTTAACATATTTTTATTGGTTACATTTCAGGATCATTGTCATTGATTGTTGTATTTTGTTATATTAAATTGATAAATAGCAAGAAGCACTCCCAAAAAGTTTTATAGACCCCATATCCAGTAGGATTCAAGGATGTAGCTCATTAGTCATAATTTCATCATGAATATTCATTTTTTTTTACTTTTTGGCATGAAAATCAGTCACAACATATTTACATGATTCACAAGGTGAGAAATCAATTTTTGATGTAATTACAAATTTTAGGTTTGATAATTATAGGTCATTTGTAGGTTATAAATGCCTTCAAAGTTTCACTTATAATTGAGTATTCAACTAAACATATTGAGTATCTTATAAGTAATCATTTTTCCTTCCACCCACTTTTCATAACTTCCATAACCATTAGGTAGGGACCTACAACTTCGATGCTATTTTGTTTGTTTAGTAAGAGATTTTTCAAGACTTTACAAAGTTTTATCATTTATTGAAAGTTGTAGAATTTACAATCTATAAAGTTTCAAGCTCTAATTTTTTACAGGGTGCTAGTTCAATGGAAGAGCACCTGCTTTGCAAGAAGAAGGTTGATGGTTTGATTCCATCGTGCCTTGATATTGATATGAAATGGAAATGATTAGTTTTTAGTGATGACAACTCTTTTGACCATCAACTATAAGCTTATGGTGACATTTTTTAATCCTCACCAAAATATGAAATGGTGTCAGTCAAATTTCGCCACCATATATATGTATCAATAATAACGACCATGAAAGGTCCATCACCATAAATTATTGTTGTTCATATGAAATGGTGACGGTCAATGAAAGTCACCATATATATGCATTAACAGTGACGACCATCAAATGTCCATCACAATAAATCTTTATTGTTCATATGAAATGGTGATGGTTATTATTTGTCATTATAATCATTATTCATGATCGACCTTGAATGTCACCACAACACCTACACTTTTTGTGATGTTTAGTTTTTTGGTGACAAAGGCTAAGGTCCGTCACCATTTCTCATATGAAATGGTGCCAGTCATTATCCATCATTATAAATCATTATTGGTGATGAACCTTGAATGTCACCACAACACCTATAATTTGGGCAATGCCACCTTTGGTGACGTTAAGTTTTTGGTGACGAAGCTTCTTTTGAGATTATGGTGACATTTTACAACCCTCACTAATGACATTTTTCTTGTAGTGAGATGTTTCGCTAGGTGTTAGTGGAGACTTAAGAATATGAGGAAGTGCAACATGTGAGGGAGAATTGATGGTATAGGCCAAGGAAGAGTTTAGAATATCAAGCAATGGAGAGATGAGATGAAGTGTTTGTGGAAGACTGAGAATGGAAGGCCATGAATAGTTGAAGACGTAGGAGAAAAGGAATTCAAGTGAAAAAATAATGCATTTTGAAGCACTAATGGAAGTTTAAAAAGCGCGAAGATGCAGAGAAATGTAACATGTGTTGGGGCCTGAGAGTCACACTATGTTATGTTATAATGCAGATTCTGGGAACATATAAATATAATTTTGATTTGTTTCTTTTGATTTAATTTGATGCTAGAAATTATGTGTGTAAAAGCACCATAGTAGAATTTGAATTCTTCCGAGAATAGTTTTGCATATTTTCAAGTTAGAGCCTCCATGCACCATGGTTTTGTAGTAGTTTTTTGATTGGAAAATGGAAAATATGGAGAGTGGGATTTAAGAGGTTAAATCAATTTTTTAAATTTTGTTTCGGCTAGAACATGATGTCTAAAAATACTACAAATTTATAAAGGTGTTTTTCAAAATAATTTCCACTTGTTTTCAGGTTAGAGCATTCATATACCTTGGGTTTGACATAAGAACAATGAGGGTTTTAATGAGAAACTGGAAAATATGAAGAACGAATTTCAACAAACTAATGTGAGAAATTAAGAATTCAATCTTAGCCAACTCCTTTCAATGGAACAACTAAGAAATTAAGAATTCAACTGTAAGAAACATAGAAATTTAAATTTGTCCCATTTCATTCCAACCCATGTGAATGTATACCAAAATAACAAAGGTACTCTATGTAATCTTAATAAATTTCACAAAAAAATAAAGAAAACAATTTTATAGATTCAAAATTTTCTTGAATTCACAATCACATTCAAATTCATAAAAAAATATGGTTTACAACATGATATTCCATGAGGAAACTTATGAAGTTATATTAATATTGATCACAATTCAATTTAAAAGGTCGGTTTTGAGAATTACATTAAAAAGGAGCACTCACATCCCAAGACATACTTTAGAATTCCTCCCTTTACGACAACTTCAAAGTATCCCAACAATTCCAAAAAAAAAATTGATAGAGTTTCCCTTACATAAGAAATTTCCACTCCCACTTTTCACATCAAAATGATTCCTATATATAATATCTCATGAATCGACACCCCAAACCCAAATCACTAGTGGTATTTAGTGACCACTAGGAATATTTATAATATCTAGCAGTTTTGTAACAAACGTTTTCTAGAATTTTCCAGATAGAATGTGATAGAAGCTTCTAATTATGGGGTGGGTCCCATATGTCTTGGTTGTAGTGTCTCTTGTTTCTCTCCCATGCTCATGCATTGGGCCCTTTTCTCTTTCTTACTTATGCATTGGTTGAAGGGGTACGCATCACCTTGGTTGGATCATTGGTGGGGGCCGACTTGGCTGAGCTGGAACATGTGTTTGTAGTTGTGGTTGGGAATGTTGTTGCTATTGGGGTGCCTTAGAAATAAACCTACCTCTGTTGGAGACACTTGTGTCATTTCTCCTCCAACATAGGGCTATATAGGCCCCCTTTGAGTGGCAAATTTAAATAGGTCCATCAAACCTTTCCACTCACGAATTGGGACATCAGATACTTATGCATCCAAGATGGATCCATCTAGGTTAGTCATTGGATCATATTCCATTGGGCCCTACTCCTTAAATATGTTCTTTAGAATGGAAAAAACTTCAAAATGATTTTCATACAAGTTTATAATGTCCTTTCCTTATAGAGCACGATCCTCTTGCTTAAAGCAATTCTAATCATTTCTGATGTCAAACAAGTTTTTCATGGGAGACTCTCTATCATATAAGCCTCCATTTCCATCAAATAATGATGATAATTTTCTCTTATACAACATATTGCAATTGTCCTTGAAATCATGTACTTCCTTTGCTAGTGGCTCTGCCTTCTTTTTCACCAATGTTACTGGTTTTTCTTTCTTTTCATTTGATTAGCCCTTGATAACATCCTAGATCTATAAATATTTTATTTGGTAACATATTCCTTGGTAATGTGATTTAAGAAATGTACTATCACTTCCAATTTGGTGGGGAAATCACCAGTAGCATACCTTATGGTGTTCATCTCTCTATGAGCCCTTGTAATTTTCTATCTTTTCTTGAATCAGCTCCATATGACTCCAAATATTATCCACTACCTCCATTATCCTATACCATATAATTTATCTTGCAGTCTTTAAATAGGATTTGCTTGGGTGATTCCTCCTCAAAACATCCAATTCAACTTCAAATTGCTGACCATACTTTGAGTCTAGTATAGTTCTAACTTGGCTTTTCCCACTTCTTCCCTTCTCTATTAGTTCATGCTATCGGTTTCAGAATAGAAATTGAAATTTCTTGGCATTCTATGTTATCCTCATTGATTCCACTTGCCTTGTTAGAGTGTCGGGAGTTTTATTGGAGTGAGATGTCTTGCTCAACTTATCTTTCATGACTTCTACTTGTGCCTCGAGTAGAATTACCTGACCTTTGTATTCTTTATTCTTAATTATCACATCATGAAGCTTTTGCTTCAACTCCTGGTTATCTTTTTCTACCTTTTCCAACTCATTGGTTTGCATTGGGTGTGCATCGGGGATCTTGCATTTCTTTTTCATGGAGCCTATCTCTCTATCTCTATCTTCTAATATGGTTTTATATTGTTTGAATTATAGAGTATACATGGCTAAGTAGGTGATTTTATCCTCCAATTTTTTTATTCTCATTTTCTTGGATCTACATACCATCCTCTCATACTTCAACCAGTTGCTTGATTTATTGTACATTTCCTACAACTTTATGGCAGTGGCATTGGTATGATGCATTTGCATATACATCATATGAGTCACTTGCATATCTAGTTCCATGATGTCTATGGATGGGATATGATCGACCAATAGGGACATCTGATGAACTTCACAGTCCACCATGGACCTAGCTATCTCCACCTTAGATTGCAACACCACAAACATGAATATTACCCTCTCATGATCCAATGCAATCTTGACCTAAATTAGGGGAAGTGGTTGATTTTTTGATATCCTTGTATATCTTTTTCTCTCTTTGGATACTTTTTTATCTATTTCTTAAAAAAATTCTACCACTAACACCTGTTTAGGCTTGGAAATATCACCCGAATCTATAGCCCCATATACTGACATAACAGACATCATATGTTCAATAGTAAAATCCTGATTAATTGGGTTTCTAGCTAGCTGTTATACAACACTAATTCTTGTGACTCTGTATTTTCATCATCATCCTCATCATCATTATCATCTTCCACTTCTTTTCCTTTGGACTTCTTAGAGTTAGGCTCCTCCCATTGATTAATGTACATGGGCTCTGAAGTGGCCCTTTTCCTCCCTAAGAGTCATTATGTACTTGACTCTACTCAATGTAAGATTTCTTTAACTTCCTACCAAGTAGATTTATTGGCACAATCCTTTACTATAGGATTTGGGTCATTCTTATGATTTTCACTCTCCTTGTCCTTTCCTTTATCATAAATGATGTTACGAGGATCATACTTCCATGCTTCTTCTTGCAAGAAATCATAGCTTTGCAAGATATTCTCAACTATATTCAATAAATTCTTTCATTTGCCACAAATGGATCTACCTCTTGAAGGAGGTTGAAAGTGACAACTTCCTTCTTGGAAGTAAAATGTAAATTATTGCTATTGAACCTTTATGTTATGTACTCCAATGCAAAGATGCAGAGGTTCAAGAATATCAATAGCTAGCGCTATTTATCTTCGAATCTACAAATTTTGATGATTGTATATTCTTGTAAAGGTACCAATCCCCTACTCTAGTATCAGGAGTGAACTACAATTTCTCCCCAAGGGACTAAGTATCTTTGGGTAAATGTTGACCATGCAATAAAGTACCTACAACTAAGATGAAGGATGAGAGATATTTGAAGAATCCTTGATTATCATCTAGATTTCTAACCATGGGTGGCCACTCATAAGCAATTAATGGGGTATTTTGTTCATATTCAATATTAGGCATTGAGTTTTCAAGGTGGAAATAGTTTTGATGGATAAAAAAAAAGGCTAGGTAAGATTGGTACTGGAAGTGACTCCCTTCTTCGAACTCTATAAATTTGGAGTGAACTTCATCTGACAAAAACTAAGAAAAATCAAAATTTGTACAACCTTTAGTGGTTGGGTGACACAAGTTGACTAAGAAGCCTAGGATAGACTCATTCATATCGACATATTTGTTAAGACTAAGCACTTCGGAAACCATAGAAAAAAATAACTTGGGAATAGAATCAAATGACATCGTGGAATAGGGAAGGGGGATAGAAGAGGCAACATATCCTTCTTTGACATACCCATCGACCATTTGTTGCTTCACCTCTGGAGAAAGATTCTTCCATTGTTCTTCATGTATCTCTTTGTATATCTTATTCATGCAGGTTCTATTTGGAAATGAGAGAATATGTAAAATGGATTATGGTATCAATTTTATCACTGCCTTGCCTCCTTACGAAGAGGTAATAAATCTTTGATCTGGTAGATATCAATTGACACACTAGAATGCCATTTCTGGGAAAGGGTTCCCTTGTGGGACTACTACTAGGATTATGTTTGATTCAAAAAAATTATTATGGTCCCCTATTATATCACAAGTACCATGTACTACTTGTATAACTCTCCTCATGTTGTAAGTAGTTATGATTAGATCCTAAAAATTGGCAACTTCATTATTGATATCATGGTATTTATATTTCCTAGTCATTAGAACATTAGAAGAGATTGGAGCAGATGAGTGGCCATTGAAAAATAGGGTTTACTAAAATAATATTGGTTGAATAAGGTGGCTCGGTGAGAAAGAGGACCAAAGTGAGATTTCCAAGTGGGATTAGCAAACCAATGAGTAACTGCCACGTGGTTAAAGGAGAATGGATATGAGGTGGAGGGGAATTATTTTAATATCTAGCTTATATTGGAATTTGGTATGATCGAATGTCAATCTAGAAGGTTTTTGGGAAATTCAAGTTAAAATTTGGCAAATTCCAAGGTAAATTTAGCTAGTGATAGCACCTCAAGGAATAATTACATAAAGTGAAGATTTCATTTTCCAAAAGGACTTTTTCAAAATTATCATTCTTCCAAATTTGGCTAAAGCAAGGATTTGAATAGGGTAGATTCACGAGTTTGAGGTGAATTACTAGTTTAACCTATGAATTTTGAGCTAAGAGGACGTATAAATGGACAAATTATCAGACTTACCATTATGGTAATTGGAAAATGATGGAGTTTTCTACTAATGATGTAGTTATCCAAGGTCTACATAATATTGATATAGTTTTTCTTATGGAAGAGTTTACCATGGTTCTATATTGTACAAGTTCAATTATTTTAAACTCTCATATGGTACAATTTTCATTTCCCATGTTGATTCTTTGAGTAAACTTCATAAATAAATGTTTGGTCATCTAAACGCAACGTATTTATAGCACTTTAACTCACAAAATTTGGTGCTCGGTCTTTGCAATTTTTTTTTTTTTTTATGGAGTTTGTATAGGTTGTCTTATTGGAAAACAAAAATAAGATCATTTTCCTACATGAAAGGTTTTTCATGTTATGACACATTTTGAGTTGGTATATATTGTTCTCGTGTCATTTCCAACTCGTTCATTTTTAGGGGCTTGTTGGGTCCTCTTTTTTTTTAAGGAATGTGGAAGAAAAGCTTGTGGAACAGTTGTAGAGGAAGAATGGATAAAGCCACTAGAAGTAGATCATTGAAAAACTAAATGTGACAGAGAATTAAGTGTTAGAACTTGAACAGCTAGAAAGAAAGAAAACATGTGCATGAAAGCATGAACGTTAACTAAATTTTGAAAGAATCAATAAGGGAAGGGAAAAAGGTACTAGGATTTTTTCAAAGTGGACCATAACAAAGGTGGGATCAAGGAACCTACATGAGGACCAAATCAAGCGGCGAGCCTATAAAAGAAGATGTAGAGGGACAAATTGGTAATCAATAGATAAATCTTCTGATCTGCCTATTTTCCATTATTGCTGTTGATTGCATGTAGGAGTTTGCAATCCATGCAGAGTTTTGAATCATGTATATGAATTATAATGTCTGGTGTAATGTGATTTGATAAAATAAGATCATGCAAGTCTATATGGATTTTTGATGTAATGGCTTGGATATACTAATAATAAAAGGAGTTATAAGAAATATTGTGTTACATGGTTCAATGTCAGCATGGCCCTTTTAAATGTTTTCTCTCGTATAAGTATATGAATCTTTATCTTTCATTTCATGAGTGATTGTCTTGGGTAGTGTTATAGTTGTGTGGGATAATATTATGATTAATGATGCAAAGGATATAATAACAAACTTAGTTTTACGCCACTGATCTTGATCCCCCTATTTATTCCATTGGTTTTGGCTCACGTCAGATCAGATGGTCCTTTTGTAAAAAGGGAGTTAAAATGTAGACAAAAATCTAGACTATGATGCCTTCCTTTGTTGGAAAACTCATTTCAAACCTATGGTCTTCACTACACTAAAATTTTCACCAACAAATGGTTCCATGACCGAGACCCTAAAATCCTAGAAGTGATCTAGATCACGGTATCTATAATTATTCATAGAGGTATTTGGGACTAGTGACATGAAAAACTTGGCCATTTCATTATGCAATAGGCTCAATTGAGGCATAAGAGTTTGTATTGGATTAAAGAAGAAGTTTTTTTATGTTGAACCTACTTGTGACCAATACGAAATGTTTTGGTACGAGTTCCCTGAAAAATTACAAGACTGGTTAAGGTGGTTGCAAGTTAAAGTAGGAGTTGGAAATCACTGTGGGCTTCATAGAGATTCGTCGACAGTTGGTTTGGCTAAACTCCATTGATTAGAAATAAATCTAACAAAGGTATTTGAGTTTTTCGTAAATCTGACATTAGAAAGCTATATTAGTGAGTTTGCAACTAAAAATTATCAGTCCTTTCTAGAGTGGAAGAACTATTTAAATTTTGGTTGCAAGGAAGATTTCTAAAAGGGATCCCACTTTGGATGAAAATATTGATGGTTGAGAATATATGTTACTGTTCCAAGAAGATCGAATGGCTTCTCAAAACCCTTAGTGCTATGGATTGGATTTAGGAGGGGAGGAATGTTGTGCAGTTGCAAAAAATGAGGGGTTGTTGCGATGGGCCAAGAAGAGTTTCATAATGCACGATATTTTATAGCATTGCGGAGGGTGAGGATAGATAACAAGTGGAGAGGAAGGAATTTGTGGGAAATATGGCATAGGAGGAGGAAATTATAGAGGATAGGAGAAACTATGATAAGTTTAGCGTCACGGAGGAATGGTATGGATAACCCTGAGTTGCAAGAAAAAAGAAGAGAATGAGGGATGTCCTTCTAGCAAGATAAGATGTGTAGACCCCATTCAGAACTAGGAGGATTTCATACGCATGAGCCATCTGTAGAGCTAATTATGATGTCTCGTGAGCATACTCCAATAGATGATGACATACACTTTGTGATGAGGGGACCATTATTTGAAGAGTTAGTCCTACTCATGGCATCCCACAACATAGTGGTACAACTCCTCCTCTCCCTAACCTTCCCTTGGTACTACATCAAAACCATGATAATTTCTTTCCTAAATTAAGACTATAAAATTCTAGAAGGTACATTCTAGATATAGTGCCAGTATTTCTAGTGGAGGAAGCAGTGAAAATAGTGGTGTTCAGTCAATTTCAATCAATTATTTTGAGTCAAGATACAAGGGATTTATAGGTAAGCAATCATGGTTGGAAACATGGTTATATTGCTTACCTGGTATCCAAAATTTTCAAGATGAGGTAGCGAAGATGTTCAATAGCATTGATATATATGTGAGGTTGTTTGGAGGGATAGATAGAATATTCATTCCACCAAGCTTATTGAGTTCCAAACTAATCTAATATATTAGGAACTTCGATGGTTTATTAAGTGGATTGGTGCAAATTTTAATGCTACCATGGATATAGTTAAATGAGAATTTCTTCAAGAAATTAAGTTACCTCAGTCTAATCAGGAAGGCTTGGTGGAAATATTGGATATTAGACAAAGGAAGGGAAAATTATCTTAGCAGTCCATGTAGAGATTCTAATATGTTATTAGTAAACTACCCTACCCAACTAATCTCCATTATCAGAGAGATTTCTCTATTAAGGCTTTATTACCAATGACTAGTATTCCACTATCACAACAAAAAATTGACATGTTATAGGATGGTTTGGAACAAGGGATGAATATTGAAGCAATGGAAGGCTACCCTCAAGATTATAAACTAGGCACTTCTTCTAATGACACTACTATTTTGGGACTTCATAACCAAATTTCCAACTTGAGAGAGAAATTAAAGGATATTTCCCCTCTGCAACTCATGAGACCAGATATTTGGTGCATGCATTATCAAGTCGAATGGCATTGTCAAGTTTAAGGGATCATCTAACATGCCTGCTCCACTGCCACCACATAATCCTAGAGTTGCTCAAATTTCTTCAGCAATGCCCTTCCAAGTTCTAACTCAATATCAGATGTTCCCACCTCATCAATGTATGGATATGAATGTGCTTTGTGAAATATTTATGTCCTTTGGAAATTTTCCTCATTTATGTCCTATTTTATAGAAGTATTCCAATGTTCCCAACAATATATTTTGTGAATCATGCAGATAACCCACACATCATATGAATCAATTTCAATCTTTAGATGCATGAGATGATAACCTAGATCACATACCTTTTTGAGTTAATGAATCTCCTTGAGGACGAGAACAATGATCTTCTAGGGGAGGAAGGATAGGAGGAAGAGGCCCAATTAGATGTTATAATTGACTAGGAAGGTCATGTCACAAGGGAATGCCCAATGTCGAGAAGGTCATGGATTTCACACTGTCAGTTGAATACACATTCTACAGAGGATTTTCTAGAATTTATCGCTCACTAGGAAGAGTGCAACCAGATGAAGGGAGCTAATCTAATTAATGTTGAACCGTGAGAAACAAAACTATTTTTGCAACCAAATATTAACATTGTGACCAAAGGAGGGAAAAGAACTAGAGATGATATTAGAAATTTTGATCAACCAACTATCATAAATTCAACGGCACTGAAAAGTATTATGATCCCAATCAACATAAATAATGTTATCGAGATGGAGTTGAGTTATTCTGACAATTAGTTTTTTGTCACAGTCCTCGTGTTGAGCAATAAGAACAAGTACAAAATGAGTCCTAGACCATCACAAGAGATATCTCAACCAAACTTAGAATGTCTTAAGTTATTTCTACAAATTATGAATAATGGGAAGCTAACTATTCAGTTGCATAATAAATTAAAAGACATTCTAAATGATGATCCATTCTCATAAGAGACTATTCTTCTAATCCTGAAATTCATTCTAGGAGGGTTCGATGGAACGAGAAGGGGATAGGAAGATAATTTCAAGTTGATCCCTAGATTATTGGATGCTAGATCAAGGACTCCATGTTAGATCTCGGCTCAGATGTGAACATTTTACCAAGGAAAACTTGGGAGGTGCTAGGGAAACCCAATTTACTCTTTTAACCAATTTAGTTGTGAATGAAAAATTAATATTGTATTCTGCCTATTGAGAGAATAGAAGGTGTTTAGGTTAATATTTCAGGTGCTAAGAATTATACATATTTTGAATTAATAGACATTATGGGTGACAAAGACCGATACCTAGCTTTACTATGAATTGGCTAGGCATATGAAAACTACGTATTTATTGATCTCAAATGGGAAATCATGACCTTCGAAGTCAATGGAATATGGGTCATACAACTGATGAATCCATACCAAGGCATGAGATTCACTCAACGTGTAGATGATGTTGAAGAGCCTAACTTATTAGATCAATTATATCAAATCACTATTGGGAAAAGGGGGGATTGAATTAACCCGTCAATTTCCAGATCCATTAGTTGGAAAATTGTTTAAAGTACAAAGGTGGGGTTAGATGTTGTGATAGACAATTGGTAGCAAGGAGATCACGAGCTTCATTCACAACACTGTGAAACTTTCTAGTGCCTTTGATAGATTGGTACTGAGGTATGAAATTATTCTATTTTTAATGGTATTGAACCTATTGTGAATTTTATCCAAGAAATTTATTCTAGAATAGAAGAGGGCCAAAATATATTTGTAAAGAATTTTTCCTTGCAATCCACCCTTGCATGATGGTGGACAACCCATTGTGGCCTGTTTCATTATTGGGATACTATTAAATCTTCTATGATACATAAATTTTCAAATCCAGAGAGTACCTATAGAAAAATCCCTATTTATGATGGGCGTGCTAGGCCAGCATATGCATGTACAAATTTTTTGTTCCATCTAGATAGACATTGGCTTGTCATTTGCGATGGGTCTACATCCATTTATCCATACATTGGATAGTATTCTATGAGACTAGTATTTGAAGGAGGAATTAAAAAGACAAACAGTGGATTAAAATATAATGACTGACCAATTTTGTAAGGATTTTTCATTTTTTGATATTGATGCAAAGATAGTTGAAGCTCTAAATTATATCAAAAGGGTGTTATTTCCCTTTGGAAACACTTTGGAAGAATGTAGTAGATATGGTGATTTTGCAAACCAATATGATTCATGCTTCCATGAGGTTGTAGCTTGCAGGAAAATTAATAGAGAACTTGATGATGATTTGGAGGAATTGAGGAACTTTTCCTTTAGAGAATCCCAAGGATAAAAGGGGATAAAGGAATATCCTGTTACAAATGCATTGTATTTTCAGCCACTAAAGTTGAAAAATATAAATACTGGGACCGAAGAAAAGCCTAAAATTGCGTCTATTAGTGACTATTGGGACAAGCAGACCACTAAAGAAGTTTTTGATTTTCTAAAGGAGTATGAATATCAATTCCCTGCTTCACTTTCAAAATTGCAGAGCATTGAAGGAGATTTGGGGGAGATGAAGATAGATTTGAAACCAAACGAAAAACCAATAAAACACCAACCTTATAGGTTAAACCCAAGAGTAAAATAAAAGGTGAAGAAAGAGATTGACAAGATGTTGGCTGCAAGACTCATATTTTTGGTCAATGAGGTAGAATTTATTATTCCAATTGTCATTCAAGATAAGAAATATTTGCAAGATATGAGGGTGTGTATTGATCATAGAATCCTTATCAATTCTTGTATCCATGATCTGTTCCCAACTCCTTTCACTGATGAATTCTTGACTAATGTTGGAGGCAATGAAGATTATTCCTTCACTGATGGATTTTCTAGTTATCACCAAGTCGGGATTGTGGAATAAGACACGAAGTAAACTATTTTTACAAATGAATGAAGCTCTTATTCTTACAACCTCATTTCATTTGGTTTGAAGAATGCTCCTGTTGTATTTTCAAGAATCGTGATAGTTGAATTCTGAGATTATATTCATAAGCTTCTTGATTTTTACATGGATAACTAGACAATTTATAATATGTTGAAGAAAAATTTTAGTTTTCTTAAAGTCATGTTTGATAGATGTAGAGATCTTAAAATCTCTCTCAATTTTCTCTTTCGGAACCTTGTTGGGTCAAATAGTGTGCAAGGAAGGGGTATGTGTGGAATCTTCCAAAGTTGTGGTAATATTGAATATGTCACCGCTAACTATGGTGAAGCAGTTATGGTCGACTCTTGGACACACCAAATATTATCGCAATTTCATTTGGAATTATGACTTAATCACTGCAATGCTAGAGAAGCCTGTAAAGAAATATGAATGGTTTGTCTGGTCTGTTGAACGTGATCCTGCATTTAACAACCTCAAAGATAAAATCACAAGTGAAACTATTATGGTTTATCCCAATTGGAATAAATAATTCCATGTTCACATATATGCAAATGAGATTGTGTTGAGAGGTATTTTGTTCTAACTAGGAGAAGGTAACTTGGACCATCCCATTTATTTTACCAGTAGAAAACTTTCTACCGTGGAGAAGAATTACACAACCACAAAAATGGAATCTCTTGCTGTGGTGTACTCACTCTAGATGTTCCAACATTACCTATTGGGGGGTCCATTTAAGTTTTTCATAGATCATTCATCTCTAAAGTACTTAGTTAATAAACGTGTACTAGAGGGAGAATATGTCTTTCGCTTCTCTTATTTCATGAATTTACCTTTGAATTCATTGTCAAGTTAGAAAGATTGAATGTAGGTTCAAGTCATTTATCTCAACTCAAATCAGGAGAATCAAGAGGCTCACTTGATGATCATTTTTTTTTTCACACTTATTTCGAATTGAAGCAATTCTAGATTACTTGGAGTATATTGCATTATTTCTCATAATGGGTAAGTTTCCTGATGGCTATACATCCACTCAAAATAATCATATGGTTGTTTATGTTTCCGAAAATCAATTGATTGTGAAGAAATTATATAAAATGGGGTTCAATCACATTTTGTGAAGATGTGTATTGGAGAATGAAAGGGAGAATGTTCTATGGGAATGTCACACGAGAGTTGTAGGATGCCATGTTGGACGAAAAGCTATTGCTTGAAAAGTCTTACAAGATGGGCTCTCGTGGCCAATCTTATTCAAGGATGTGAAGGAATATGTAAAGCAATGTAACATTTTTCAATGGGTTGGTTACCTGTCTCGATGGGACGAACTACATCTGCATCCAGTTAGGGAACTTGAGGCATTTCAAAAATGGGTGATTAATTTCATTGAACCTATAAATCCACTTGCTCATCCTTCACATGTCAAGTATATCATTACCGCAATAGACTATTTGACACATTGGGCAGTAGTGGCTCCTGTTAAAGATTGCACCACTGATACAACTACATGCTTTATTTTCGGGAACATAGTCACCATATTTGGATGTCCTAGAAGCCTCACTAGTGATCAAGATTCTCACTTCATTAACAAGATGATTTATACACTACTACAAATGTTTATGATTTAACATCATAAGAGCAATCCTTATCACATGTAAGCAAATGGAATTGTTGAAGATTTTAATAAAATCTTGTAGAAGGGTCTTCCCAAAATTTGTTCTACGAATAGGGATGATAAAGATGAAAGGATTATAGAAACATTATGGGCTTATCATACTACAACTAAGAAATTGCATAAGCATAAACCTTTTCAGTAGGTATATGGAAGCGAAGAAATGGTTCCAATAGAATATATAGTACCTAATATCCTTATTGCTCATGCTACCAAGATGTTGGAAGATGAGTCTATCTTAGAGAAATTGCAAGAGTTGTAGCAACTGGATGAACAATGATTCCTTATAGATTTCCATCAAACTCCTGAAAGATAAAGGCACAAGGCTTGGCATGATAGGAACATCAGGAAGAAGTCATTTTATGTTAGATATCGAGTGTTACCTTATGAAAAGGAATATTTGAATCATCACGATAATTCCGGTAAGCTACAAATGCATTGGCTTTGCCCCTTTATATTGTCAAGACTCGAGATTTGGGAGTTGTCAAAGTTGCTCAGTTGGATGGTATAATTTTTCCTAGTTGGCTGAATGAAGCATGCCTAAAGCCTACTTTCATTCATGAAATTACTTTTTGGAACGCTCTCTAAAAAGGGAGTCTTAGTTAGGATTTTGTGTTAAGATAGTTATGTCAATTTTAATGAGAGTCTGCTTTGACTGTTAGTTGTGTCAATTTAGTCTGAATTTGTCTCTTTTGTCAGTTGCGTCAATAAAATATTTTAGTTGGCACCCACATTAAGTAATTATGGTTAGAGAGATCTTGTAATTTCCACTATGTCATTTCATTCTTCATTAACACATGTCATTTTAGTCATTAACTCTAGTCTTGTCATAATCATTAGCAATCATAATTTATCGTATTTCCGTAAGATTTAAAGTTTATTATTGATTTTGTTAGTTAGCCATTTAATTCTTCCCAGTAAGTTGCATGGATTTTGTCATAATTGTAGGGGGTTTCAGGTCTATACTGAATTTATGGGGTAACGGTCCAGTAGTTTCAAACTTCTGCTGCACATTTCTATATAAACCTTGTTATTTGTCATTTGCACGTCATTCCACCTATGAGCTTCTTAAGTCTCTCATCTTAACATCTGTGTAATCCTCCTCTGAGCCTCTACCTTATTGTCACCCCACTATTCACTTCATTTATATTCATCTTTATGCTACCATGGGTCAAGCATCTAAAATTATCATTTCTTGTTTTATATAGATTCCCATATTCATACCATTAATGATCTACTGGGAAATTATGATAAATCTTCCCTAGTCGATAATGACATGTCAGACCATGTTCTCTTCCCCACAGTCTCCACAAATTTATTTATGGAACCTAATGTGAGACTTGACACCCTGTCTTCTCTCAAAATGAAACATGACTTGCACCCATTGAAGTAATCATCATTGTTAATCTTGCAAGAACCACCAAATTTTGGTACCACAAGAGAGGTTAAGCGGTGCACTGAGGTTTTGATCATTCAACTTCATGGAGGTTCATTATGGTTAGATCAGGAATATCTGATCCATGTCCATGATATTTACAGGCTCACCAGATTTTCAGTATATGGTAATGATGTTTCTATGACGTTCCAATGTGTTTCAGAATGGAGCAAGAATTTTCGTACTAATAATATGTATACCAAATATGGCACTTAGAGAAAGGGTTGAGGAGTAGTTATTGAGATGATTAAGAATCATCCAATCAATCTCACCTATTATATTATTTCCAATAATCTCATGTGACATTATACAAGGGGGGAATTCTCTCTCAACACCATCTTTGTCATTGAGGCCTGTGTAAAAGGAGAACAACTTAATTGGTTGAAATACCTATCGAATGAGTTATTTGAAGCTTGCACAAATGTCCGTGCAAGGGAAACCTATTTTATTTTTTGGTATCTGGTCATTCCTCTCACCATGATAAAATAATGTCTGCCTGAAGGAGGGGATTTAAGACCTATCGCTGATGATGGGCCGCTTTCCTATTCCTATGCTCCCTAGCGAATCATTAAGGATGTGGTGAATATAGATTTTAATGAGCATGTATTTGAGAAATGGTACAAAATAATGGTTTTCATCACTCGTAATGTTTCTAGAGTGCCTATTCCCTTACTTAGTAATTATGCTCATAATATGTGGTTTGGAATCAACCATAACAACTCCTATGTTCAGCCTCTAATTGTTAATCCTACAATCTTTTCGATGTGCAAGTTGTTGTTCTATCTCAATGAGAATATCTTCCAAAATGAGGTAATTTCATGTTGTTGGGCATGGAATCCCCCCAAGGCATGTTTTGGGGCTCAAATCCCAAGTTTTGACCCGGTATTGTTGTAAAGACTTCACGAATTATGGACATGGAGCACAAAATGTATGATAGATTCACAGGGTTGTCTGCCCTAGTCTTGTAATGTAATGTTGGCCTACCCATGGTCCGTAGACTATGGGATTGTATAAATAGAATGAGACTCTAAGTGTAAAAGAAGAGAAGCAAAGTAGCAGAGAGAAGAAAGAGTCTAAGTGACTAAGTGTGTCTTGGGTCATAGAGTAGGAGAAGGCTTTGCAGCTGAGTGCGCAGAGGCCTAGTAGTGTGCAGTTGAGTGTGTGGACCCATGCAACTGAGTGCGCAGGGCAGAGTCAAGTCTGTAATCGAAGAAGGGATTAATAAAGAGAAGTTTGATATCAATTTGTATATTTATTCTTGGATTAATGCGTGTTTGATATAAGTTGCAAATATACTGTTTATTAACTGCATGCACCTATATGAATGATTTATGTTGTTAAGTATGTCTTAAAGCACACAAGTAGGCTAAAATAATCAACTAACATTGGAATAATAGTAAGGAATTGGGTAATAACAATGTTCGATCCCTGAGTAGGGCTGTGCGAAGGAAACATCTCATGCTATGAGGTACGGAAAAGTGCACGTAGCGACGTGTGCACAGGGTCGAACTACAAAACACTTGAACTCATCAGAAATCTCGAGCGTGTGGAAACCTGGTTCTAGCACCCTCCCATACTACTTCAGGTGAGAACTCAGTCCGTGCTCCACAGACTGTTGCTGAAAGGGCCAGAAGCATTGGGATTTGTTTGGCTAAATCAACTCTAAACTTGGGTTCGGCCCCAATAAGCCAACACATGGCCCAGAATCATAGCTATGTGATAGGATGGTGAAGTTATATACCTGTTACATGCTATGTGCCATAAGGACTCTACTGACAATATTGATCCATCGTTATCCCAAAAAAGCTATATTGATGTTGATTAAGATATACAACTACTAATGAAGGCGTAGGAACATATTTCTTCTACACACATGACCTGGTTGGAGGTAGGTTCTTTAGTCTATAAATCCACTACTATTCATGTTATTGCACTTGTTTTTTTCACCCCACCAACCATTGCTTCTACTCTTCCTCTATTCACCAACACCACACCACTCTCTCCATTGTATCTCCATAAAACTCCCACACCCACCACGTCTAGTCTTATTTATCTCATGGATTAGGTTGTCATGGCTACTGCTAACCCTGTCATGCCTGTTACTGAAGAACAACCCCCTGCTAATTGCATATTACCCCCAATTCGTCGTCTGAGACTTATGAAGAAACCATCACTGACCGACCCAATTCTAATACTCTCATTGATGAGACCACTAAGATGGAAATTGAATCAATCTTTGTCACTCCTATTGTCCCACCTCTATTTGTTGCCCCTCTTCCACCTTCACCACTGCCAATTGTAGAATTGTCTATTCCCACATCGTTTGTTCCTTCATCACCTCCCAATTCCATCCTTTCTGCTAAACAGGTTGCTACCTCCATTAGTGACCCTAAAAATTGTCGAAATTTTTTTTCTCTTGTCACACAACAACAAGATATAGTTCCTCTTCTACAAATGCCTATTATTGCAAAAATTTTCCATGATATCCATAAGGAGCACAACTAGGATTAGGAATCTTCTCCATGAGGCTAATAAGAAAAAACAGTTGCCAGTGGGAAACTCTTATAGGCTAGGTTCCCCCTATCGGATACCCTCTTGGCCAATGATATTCACACATGGTATAGTCCTCAATTGTTTCAATTCTTTCGGGCCTTGGCTACTGCGCTAGAAGATTGTGTGGGTTATGTGGAATCACAATGCATAGACATTTTCAGTACGTGTAAAAAACATCAAGAATAACTTGCCCTGGTTACCAGCGAGTGTGATCGAGTGTGAGAAGAAGAAGCCCAATTAGAGGAGCTAGTTTCATATATGAGTACAAAATTTCAACCCATATGGACCACCCTTACAAGATTTGTTGATGAGAAACCCAAAGACTTTGTCGCTTGTTCCCCCACTAAACACTGATTTTTTTGAGGCCGCAAGATTTAATTTGGTTGCGAGGAATCAATAATTACATGATACTGTTAGTAAGATTTCCCACGCACTCCCAGTTCAATCTACCTAGTATCGCGAGCATATTATTTAAGATCTTGCTACAACATAAACGGTAAAAGAGACCCTTTGACCTTTATGAATGGCTCCTAGATTATTTCCAGTTAAGTCTCTGACTAGAGTGGTGGTCTTTCTAGAAAGAATCATCCCATGTATCTTCTCTAGCAAAATGTTAAGCATCTCTTTACTCAGACTTTGAACACTTCAGACTTAGAGCAACATAAGGATTTATTAGCACAAGAATATGCATTGGATGCTCAAATCAACCAAATAGAAGACGCCACAAAGGTCACCAAGCACGTACTTTGAGACCTTTTTTAGTTGTGTAGTGGCATTTTTGTTATCAGGAAATCTAGTGTCTATGTAGAGCTGCTAGTCCCACTAAGACGGGTAGCTATCTTAGAAACAAAAAAATTAAAGTTACTTTCATTTTCCTTTATGAGAAGTAGATAGGAGAAGAGTAAAGAATACTAACCTCAATCTTTCGCTTGGTTCCTTGCTTGTTCCTTCTCCCCTTTGACAGATCTTTGCTGCTCCTCCCTTGACTACTGCACTTCAAAGAGTACGTGTAAAGTCAAAGCAGCATAATACCTTCAAAGTGGAGAGATCTACAATCATAAAAAATATAGCACCAGATATATATTGACCACAAAAATGCATATATTATCAGACATACAAGAATGTGGAGGAAAACTTGAATAGCTTTATTGACATAAAGATTAGAAGAGAGGATTACAACCCATTGATCTGACCCAGCATCATCCTCCCAGCATAAAAGCCCTTATTCACCTCATGAAAAGCTTAGATCACCCAGCACTATGATATTCCACCAGGAAACTAGCAGCACTTCCTTACAAGATACAAAATTGCAACTTCTGGATCTCTGGGATGAGGGATCCATATATAGAAGATTGCAAGGGGGTGAGTCAGCTTCTGGGATTTTGATTGGTGTCCTCTCTTTGATATTTCTTGATTCCACTTGGAGATTGGTGATCTCTTACTCATCCCTGGGTGAATTAAGAGAGGAAAGTGTCACGGGAGAAGTTTCTCGAAGATTCCATGATCATCCACCTCGCAAACTATCTCTACCATTTGTCTACTCTCACCCATTGCACCCTATAGAAGGGATTTTCAGTATGCATCGCACTTTTTTCATGTGGCAGGTGAGATGCATCGCACCCTCTACACTGAGCAGTCTGTATGGTCCAGTTTTGACCAATTCTAAGCAGTTGTCTATGCAGAACTTCAGGGAGATGGTGCAATCAGCTGACCTTTTTCCTTTAGGGTATGAAACAACACTTTTAGAGACTCATAATCATTTGGTTTATGGACATATATTATTGGGGTTGTAGTGACAAAATATGTCTATAACAGTTTCCCCCTAAAGCATGAGATCAAAAATCTTTTGATGTCGGGTGAAATGCTTTATCATGAGGATCCGAGGTTTTTCAAACTAGAAGGTGACCTGTAATAAGATACAATACAATACATTATCTTCATAACATTTTCATGATCTAGCTGAGGCGGGCATTCCCATGCTCAACTTTATAAATTTATTTTCATGTACATAGGACAAACAACCGTCTGTGTGGCAGACTGATGATTCTAATAGAGCCATCATTCTTTGATTCAGATGATCATCTATGCAGCAATGATGTGCATTTTATGTCTTTATTTTCCTAAATATATCACATCTTGGAAGGATGAAACTAGATCTGGGGTCTTCAAACTCGTCCAATCTTCGCCCAAAGTACAAATCGATCCATGTGAAAAATGTTCTAGAGTCGAACATGGAAAGACATCACCTGATTACGAGCCAATGATGTAAGTTGTTAACAGGTGCAAGAGGAATCACCGATAATGATGATGACCCTCAAGGTACTACAGTACAATTTGCATGGTGTGAAAATGGGACTTGGCGTTGAACACCACACAAAATATTTTGGTTGAAGGCCATTGATGTAAACCTATTGCCGGAAGTGAGAAACTTGCCATTGATTCATGCAAGCTTCAAAGTACTGAAAGGGTTGTTCCTAGGTCGAATTCTTGGATAATGAGCTGCCATTGACAAGAAGTGACTTGTCATAGGAGGGCGTTGATGAATCCCACATCTACGACACGGAATGAAGCAAATGATTTTTTGGAGGTGAAAATGATCTGATGATACAAGGTTCAGGACGGCGGTCATGAAAGAATGAAGCGTGAAGGTATTGCAGCGGGTGAGACACAAGTTGGGTTGGTGATTTATCTGATCGATTTCCCTTGAACATATCAGCAACACTGAAATGGATTGGTAGCATTAACCCCAAAGATGGAAGGTACAATGGACCAATGGTAGTATGACTGGTGAATGGAATAACCCAACCCGACTCAATCATGTTGATGGAGTGAAAGGGTCATGTTCAAGAGCGACTCGCTACCAATAAAGTTTCTTCAAGTTTTCTTTCCAATTTTCCCCAGTCATTGCTAACCATTACCTCTTTATTTTTATCAAGCTTGAGGAGGATAACATATGTTTTTTCTATAATTTTCCCTTCGGGCAAACCCGTCACTATGTTTTAACTAGCCTAGCGATAGTGAAACTCATTCTTGTCTCTATGGACAAGTTTGTCTCTATTGGTTTTAACGAGTTTAATGAAAAAGACAACTCGGTACTTTTTCAATTTTAGGGAGTCTAAAAAAGGATGGAAAGGAAACTCCAGTGATCCTTTTTTGTCAAATAATCCCTTAGGTCCGAAAAAGTATAAAATAATACAAAAGGGATGAATTTTCGATAGTTTTAACGAGTCAAACAAAACAAGCGCTCGATATTTTTGTGTAATAATCCCTAATGTCCAAAAAGATTAAAATCTAGAGGAGGGATAGCACTTCCGATAGCTTTAATGAGCTATAGAGGCCAATTGCTCGGCTATCTTTTCATATTTTACAAGTCAGATGAAAAGAGCTTAAAGGAGACTCATTTTTTATGAGCGAGTGATATTTTCGGGTAGCTACTAATTGCAGGTAAGGTTTGGAATTTTCCAATCACGGTAGTGTCACAAGGATGGTTAACAGAATCACTCATCGCAGCTATTCCTCAAAAGGGTAAAAAATCAAATGGAGGCATATGATTGGCTAAAACAGAGTGGAGGTGATGGTAAGAACATGACCAGGGCTCAAAAGCTAATGATAAAGTATTCACAATGGTTATTTACCGGAGGTTGGTTCATTTTTTAATGAGCTTAAACTCTGGGGGAACATTTTCTCATTGCTTAGGTTTAATTTTTAACGAGCTTGAACTTCGCATAAAAACTGCTCGTGCTAGTCGCATGATAAGGATGTCTCATCGATAGATTCCATTTTTGTGGAGCTTGCACCATTCAAATCTTTTCTCCATATCCTTTCTTTATGTAAGCTAGGAATGACCAATCCTACTGGTTTAAAGGGTTGAGAATCTACAAACTAAGAAAATAAATGGTCGCTCTTCACTTGCACGCAAAAGGGTTTGCATGCCCCCAAGTATAGTGAAATAGAGTTTCCAAGCTACCATATAGAAGTTCTCGCATTTGCAAGATAGTTTCCATCCGCGTAGCAGACATAAACACTTCCTGGCTTAGTCCATTTGGACAAAGGTGATTCTAGCTCCAACCACCTAACCTTGACAAGGGAATCTTATTCCGACCTAATCCCATCTTCCTAAACGGATGGGTGTCAAAATAGTCATATATCCTTTACGGAAACCTACCATATACCCAAAGTTTCCTCGCCGAAGTAGACCAGGGTGCATGCCCCCTGGGTTTTAGTCATGGCCACCAAATTACTCGCATTCTTCAGGTTGACGGACTAGAGATTGATGAGAAATTCCTTGCGTGAAAAGACTAGTTAGGGATGGCATTTGACTATTAGCTATGTGTGAGCTAGGCAATGAAAGCTGGTCTACGAGCTGGACCACTCGGCCTTCATGCGGAAAACATATTACTCAAAAGAGTGAGGAGACAATGGCTCCCATGCTATAAATATAGTCACGCCCAAGGAGTAGATTATAATCTAAAGGTCCTTGGACTACCATTACGTTCAGATACACGGTTTTCCCTCTCAAAGTTATAGGCAAACTTGGAAGGATCCTTAACGGTCAATTGGTTCCTTTGTCGAAGCCTGTTAGATTTTGCATCTCAAGCAGAAGCGATGGTGAACCAAGTGCTTTCCAAGCAGTTGAGGAAAGGATACTCACAGAATCCCCTTCATCTATGATGGTACCAACCATGACCATTTTGTAATCTCGACAATGATTCAGAATGGTGAATTAGACGGTAAACGGGGTCTACCTAGTAGATTCCAATTGAAGGAAACAGCTAGGTTGCTCGGAGGTGGGACCGAATAAATGGCTGGATATGACCCTGACGAACTTCCTTCCTGTGGTAAAGGAATGGGTAGATTTCCCCCATGTTCATCGGAGTCTGTGTTTACGAAAAGAATTTGAACGATGTCATTCTCATTCTCTCCAGTGATTGTATCATCTGAAGATGGACCTACCGAAGACAAGACTGGGTCGACTGCCACCTCGACCTTTTGAATTTTGTCTGGTGTGGATTCAGAGGGTTTATATTCAATGATAGATGCTTCGACCAACCACAAGGCTGTGTCAGTCGAATTTTCAACTAGCGACAGATTCGGCAAGAGTTTCTTGTACCCAGGAGGAATCCGTAGCGGTGAAGTAGGATGGTTATCCAAGACTCTTTTAGCTTTGTCCATGAAGGGACAATGGTGGACGACATGATTTCCTTCACACAGTTTGCAAGGAAATTTACATTTTCCTTTCTATCCAGAGACTTCGTTTTCGCTAGTTGACAGTGTACTCTCAACATGATCGTCAGAGGTTGATGACACCAGATTTTGCAAACAAGGAGACCAATCCCTTAAGATCCAAGGGATGCAAGGACAATCTCGATGATAGTGGTCTCCCTTGTAAATGACACAAGGAGATTTAGGCTTGGACAGTGTAGTGTGTAGATTTTCGCTAGATGACACATGGTTGCCCCTTTTCGCCTTTCGCTCCTTCTTCTTCTTCTCTTTCTCCTTCCCTTTCTTCTTCTTCTTCTCAGTTACTTGGTCTTTGGCTTTACCAGCTTTACCAAGTGAAGAGGAAGGAGGGGAGGGAGAAACAAGCGAAGCAGAAGGTTAGGGGGTAACTCTAGTATCATCTAGTTGCTGACTTGATTGCTCAGGAATCGCGGTGGTTTGAATGATAGAGGTCGAGAAGAGCCATATTGACAAGCCAATTGTCAGTCTTGGGAGGGACAATGTGGTCATATGAGGTGTGTTGAGGACGTAAATCCCCTCTGCTGACAGAGGTGATCCCTACTAGCCCAGACCGGGTCTAGCAACAATCATACAATGCTATAGCGCAAGTTCCTAATTGCAAATTAATAGACCAGTGATGAAGGCCTACCTGGATTCCAATGCTATTGCTTGTAGAAGAGGTGGTGCTCCCGTTCCTTTGCTCTGACAGATCACAATCCCCGTGATCTCCGTGAATGGACACCTACACATACAAGAAATGAAAAAACACAAGCATAAAATCCAGCATATGCAACTACATATCAGTCACAAAGGATATAACTCATCATCATCACAAATAACAATAAGAGTGGAACCATAACCAATAGTTGTTTATTAATAACTCATCAAAGAAGAATACAACCAAAGTTCTGACGCTATATTCTCCTTTGGCTGGGTAGTCAGCAGCACATGTCTTGCAAAGCTTGTTGGGAATAGGAACAAGCCTCTCTATCTTTGGTTATTGGACAAGAATCTCCTTACTTGGATTTGGCCTTATGGGAACTAAGAAGGCTCTTGCAGCATGAAGCTATTGGAAACTTGACAATTCTGAACCTCTGAAACTCTGGAACTCTGGAACTCCAAAAAACTAGCTTGCCAAGGAAAATGGACAAGCTTTTATAGATGGAGGAAGGGGAGTTGGGATCATCCAAAATAATCATGGGATTGGCCATATCATCAAGGAAGCTTCCCTGAGAGGTGGAAAATCACTTCCTCTTTATGGAAATCCATAGCCAAACCACCCAACTCAAGATAGATAGCAGTCCAGGAATTTGTTAGGATGAAACTTCCGTCGTTTTTTTGTTAAAAAACACCATTGATTATGGTTGGAGTGGGTGCGACTCTATGACAGAGCACCAACTGACGTGCCCTCTTTGGAGGATTTACCCCATTGGCATGAGGGCTACACTATGGGACCATGCCAATGGAAAAAGGGTTATTTTTAGGGTTTTTTAGCAGGAGATATCTTCAGGGCAAATAGATTTCATGTTTAGGGGAATGCAATGCAGGTGTTTGCAGGTCATGTCACTTCTCATAGGTCCCGAAATGAGTCCTCCAGGGAGAGGGGTAGCAGGGATGGTGACAAATGGTTGTGTAACATATGCCCCCTAAAGCATGAGGCCCGAGAAAGAGAGAGGGGTAAAATGCTTTACGAGAACATGTCCAACTGAAAACACTACCGCTAAAAAACCTGCATGGAGAAGTACAACTAATATCTCAAATACATGATATAAGTGGCATGGGTGCAACCATCCATAGCAGAGTACACAATAATCTAGATCCAAGGTATGGGCGCAACCATCCAGTGATGATCGATAAATAGACTTTGGCATGGTCACATCCATCTAGTGAATGAGTCATGTAATAATCATAATAATCCAAAAAACTGCGGCCTGGATCCCAACAGACGAAATCCAGGGTCTTGCGCTCCATCTCGATCTGAATGAAGTACATGTTCAAGCATGCGAATATAGGAGTCAAAGTTGAACATGCAGGAACATCGTCTGATTGCCAGCCAATGATGAAAGCTGTTAACAAACACGAGAGGTACCACCAATAATGACGATGGCCCTCAAGGTACTACAGGTACAATCTACGGTGTATGAATCAGTGAGTCGGCGTCGAACACCCATAGAATCATTCGATCAGAGGCCAATGATGAAAACCTCGCGTCGAATGCGAAGAACCGGCCATTGAGGCATGTAGGCTCCAAGGCACTAGAAGGGAGTCCCTAGATCAGCTTCCTAGATAATGAGATGAAGTCGACAGGAAGTGACCTTGATTGAAGGTGGGCCATAGTGTTTCCCACATCATCGACGCAAGACGGAGGAAGATAATGTTTTTGTGAGTCAGGATTATATGAGTTATCAAAGGGAGGTTGGTATTTCACAGAGGTCAACTTCTCTTGAACATATTGGCGGCACGACAGTGGACTTAGTAGTATTTGACATCAATCAATCAGAGGTCATGGTGACAAGGCAAAGAGCAGATGAGAGGTCAAACAGGATCACCCAAACCCATAGAGGAAAGTGAAAAACGAGATGAGATGTCCCCACCCAGACACGAATGCAGACAAGTGCCATATTCAAGAGCAACATACTGCCGACACGATAATGATTTTGGTTCTATTTTCCCCACCATTTTTGGCGAGTACCCTAGTTATCTTTATTAACAAGCTTGATGGGGATAGCATATGCTTGTAAAGCGTCATTTCGACGGAATCCAATGTTATCAGGTTTTAACGAGTCTGACAAAGGAAGAACTCAGTGCCTTTCCATGTTTTGAGAGTTTGAAAAGGCAACAGAAAAGTAAACTCCAGGGGTGTCCTTTTTCGTGAAGTTGTGTCTCCCGAGCCCGAAAATGTATAAAACAATGCTCGAAAGAACTGCCCGACCATTACGATCGAGGAGTACTTTTCATGATTAGTGACTTCAACCTGAAAA
>APFE031225846.1:296009-324377 GCA_000404065.3 Pinus taeda | reverse complement strand
CATGGTATTGGATGCTTCGACATGTATAAATATGTATTGTAACATTGAAAGGAACATAATGAAAAATGAAGCTAGTAGTCTCGGTTTTGGGATCCAGTCGGAAATCTCTATGTATATGTGTTTTATGTGTTATGCTCTCGCATTTTTATTTTTCCTGTGTTTTAGAATTCGTATGCAGGTAATTTCTGTACGGGGTTAAAAGCTACAAGTTGTTTCATTTTTTAATGAGGTTGACACAGTAAAAGAACTATCCTCATAACCCTTGTGTCATTGTTGAACGAGCTTGACACAAGATTAGGAACTATGCTCGACTAGACCGAGTTTCATTGTTTTAAGGAGCTTGACATAGGAAAGTGAACTATGCGACGAGCAAACTTCATCATAATGAACAGGAAGTCATTGCTTCCAACAGTGTCACTCCTAGTGGAAGGACAATATGTTGGAAGTCAGGAACCAATGCCCCCAGGACACTATGCATGACGGCATCATCACTGGATATAGGCATGGGATAAATAGCCACATAGTTGACTTGCGGTGGGACAAATACAACTGGTGGATAAAAACTAGGAGAGGATGCCAACTGCACAGGAGGCACCGGGGGACTAAAGAATGTTAATTGATCTATAGTCATGATCCTTCCATTGTATGGAAAGCAAACCACATGGAAAAGTGAAGAGACAAGGGCCCCCATGGCATAAACATAGTCACGGCCAAGGAGAAGACTGAAATCTAAAGCACCTTGGGTAACCAGTACGTTGATACAGACGGTTTTGCCTCCCAAAGTAATAGGGAACTTTGGAAGGATCCCTAATGGTTGACTGGTTCCTCCGTCAAACGCCATCAAATTCTATGCGACCGGCACAATCTGTGGGGAGCCCAAAGCTTGCCAAGTAGTGGAAGGCATAAGAATGACAGATACACCCTCATCCAAGACAGTGCCAGGTATTGCCATATCATAGGCATGTACTGTAATCTAGAAAGGCATGTGGGATGGAAGGCGGAAAGAAGTCAGGTGACTCTAGTCGAAGGAAACAACTGAACTACTTGGTGGAGGAATCATATGGTTGCCCCCCTGATCCGAAGAAGGACTCTCAGGATCAGCTGGGATAGGAGAGTCATTTTTGGGCTCAGGAGAATCTGATAAGACAATAAGAACATGAGCATGACGCTCTTCCGAAAAAGAGTGATCAACAGGTGGTGAACCCAAGTTGGCACTCTCTTCGACCAATGGGTGGTCCTGAACAGGCTTAGCACAGCCAGGTTCAGAAAAAGGAGGATGGACAAGAGAAGGATCTAAGTCAATCTCTTTGTCGACAGGGGGAGGATCTGAAGAGAGCCTCTGATAACCAACGGGGAGCTAGGGTGAAGAAGCTATAAGACTTTCCAAAACAACGGAAGCTTTATCCATGAGCGGACAAAGGTGAAGGAGATGGTTGCCTTAACATAGCCTACAGGGGAATCGAATCTTCTCATTCTTCTTACCATTGCCAGCTGATAGGGTAACATCGCCATGAGTTTCAGAGGACGATGAGGGGCAGGCTAGATCGTGAGATCATACTTCTAAGATCCTAGGAATGCCAGGACAATCACGAAGAAGATGGTCTCCCTTGCACAATTTACAAGGAAACTTAACCTTTCGTAGAGGAGCAGAAGGAGTTCCGACCTGGGATGTACTCGGAGCAGTAGCTGCACTTGTAACCTCTCGCTTATGAGACTTCTTCTTCTTCATCTTCTTCTTCTTCTTCTTAGCCACCTGGTTACTTGAATCTAGACTTTCACCAGGCGAAGTAGAAGATGAGGATGTAGAAACTGGCGAAGAAGGGGAGAGGTCCACCTTGGAATCAACATGATGTTGTTCAGGTGGAGGAATTGATTGACCAGTAGTTGAGACATTAGGGATCACAGAGCTTGAGAACAACCAAACAGGCAACCCAACAGTTAACCCAAGAAGGGACAACGTTGCCTTGTAAGGAGCACCAACATTCTCAAAAGGAGGAAAATGACCAGGATTCCCATCAGAGGGGATTCCTGGGTTGGTGAACTCTGGAAAAGTTGCCATCAAAACTAAAAATTGCACACTGGGCTGAAAAAGAGGGAAGAAACACAATCAAACGGCCAACAAACAGAATCTAATAGGGCACGTGATCACAGGTGATTTAATTTTACCACATTGGAATTAAGAAACTTCATTGTTTCATGTTTTAAGAGCCAAGAAACGGATAAAAGGTGACTCTATCACTTTCAGATTTGAAACAAGCGTGAAAGGACAAGCGCTTGGTGATCCTTTCAAATTTAGGGAGTCAGAAGAGATCAAATGACTGCTCAGGGATACTAGGCAAAGAGGGTGTACCAAATAACCATGAACTACAATATACACCTTGGTTTTAGAAATGAAAGAGAAATCAACCAAGGACTTTCTGTACGTGCAGGAAATCTCCGTGAATGTTGTGTTCAGTGTATCATGGGTATCACGCAGCAGACTCAACTTCCTGTGGATAAAGGATGATAACCTAGTGGGGTCTCCCCATATACTCGACGGTACGTGGGAGCACAATTCCGTACTAGACCACTATTGAGTCACAGAAGGAGGAATCACCCAACCTTGAGTGGAAACAAAAGTGACTAGGTTTAACGACGTCGGAGCATGTCTCTAGCCTAGACCTCTAAACAGTGTGCGTTATGTTAGAATGCGTTGTTAGATTCATTTAGTTCATTTTAAAGTTAATCTTGGATTATGTTTAAGTTTTTAGGCCTTACCGTATGTAATGTCTCAAAATTTCCTAAGTGCAAGCTATATGCCACAATATATCATTTTATTCGATGAATGCTAGCTATAAGAGAGTTGAGAGCTTTCACACAAACAAAATGATCATAAAACAACAAACGATATCTCTAATGCAGCTAATGGAAATAAAAAACTTTTCTTTAAAGTCACTAATCACTAATAACAACGAAAAGCTCTAATTCACATTAACTAATGAAAAGCAAAAGAGATTTTTTTTTTTAATGTTAAAGGCAAGATGCACTAAACAAACTTTGAGAAATGATAATAGGAGAGCGAAACAAGCAAATTTCACTAAATGCAAGCACAAACAGATCCCTAAATGACCAAGTAGTCCTTCAAAACTCAGAAAAGTCCCGAAGACACAAATGAGCCGTGTAATCTAGGCCCAAAGCGAAACAAAGAGGAATTCAAGTGAAAAAGGGGTAAGTCACTCAAATAATGCAATAAAATGATTAACAACCACTAAATGAGTGCAAGGGAGTAATCAGAAAGTCGATTGGACCAATAAAAGACCAAAAACTCCTAAGGAAGGTTCGACACACAAAGCCACTAGATGCCCTAGGGCTAAAAACGTGGAATCGATAGAAAATGGCAAACAACCAAAGGATGAAGGTTAAAACCAGTCAAATAGGACTCCAACACACTCAAGCAGTCGAAAAAATGTATCCAAAATCAAAGACCAAGCTCAGAAGGCTTAAAATCAAGCGAACCATAGCAATCCCCACGACTGGCATGACTGACAGGTTGAAACTAGTGCCTTTTAAGGATTGGCGTGGGTAGTACATTGACAATTGGCACGACTGTCAGGCCGGAACTAGTGCCTTTTACGGATTGCCGTGAGTAATACATTGACAACTAGCACCAATGGGCATTGTTGTGCCAAAATGAAAAATAAGCAATCCAAAACTAGGCCAATGATAACTAGGTAAACCAAGAAGCAAGAAACAGCAAAAGAACCCAGCCCAAAAGGCTGAATAAGCAAGCAAAAACTCAAGAAACAACCAAAAAGGCAAGACAAGCTCCCCAACGGAGTCGCCAAATTGTTGAGGAGGTAAATCCCCTCTACGGACAGAGGCAATCCCTACTAGCCCAGACCGGGTCTAGCAACAATCATACAATGCCACAACGCAAGTTCCTAATTGAAAATTAACAGAACACTGATGAAGCCCTACCTGGATTCCAACGCTAGTGCTTGTAGAAGAGGTGGTGCTCCCGTTCCTTTGCTCCAACAGATCACAATCCCCACGATCTCCATGAATGGACACCTGCACATACAAGAAACAACACAAACACAAGCATAAAATCTAGCTTATGCAAATATATATCAGTCAGAAAGGATATAACTCATCATCATCACAAATAACAATAATAGTGGAACAATAACCAATAGTTGTTTATTAATAATTCATCAAAGAAGAATACAACTAAAGTTCTGACGCTAGATTCTCCTTTGGCTGGGTAGTCAGTAGCACATGTCTCGCAAAGCTTGTTGGGAATAGGAACAAGCCTCTCTCTCTTTGGTTATTGGACAAGAATCTCCTTACTCGGATTTGGCCTTATGGGAACTAAGAAGGCTCTTGCAGCATGAAGCTCTTGGAAACTTGACAATTCTAAATCTCTGGAACTCTGGAACTCTGGAACTCCAAAAAACTAGCTTGCCAAGGAAAATGGACAGGCTTTTATAGATGGAGGAAGGGGAGTTGGGAACATTCACAATAAACATGGGAATGGCCATATCATCAAGGAAGCTTCCATGAGAGCTGGAAAACCACTTCCTCTCTATGGAAATCCATAGCCAAACCACCCAACTCAAGATAGATAGCAGTCCAAGAATTTGTTAGGACGAAACTTCCACCGTTTGTTTGTTAAAAAAAAACACTGATTATGGTTGGCACGGGTGCGACTCTATGATAGAGCACCAACTGGCGCGCCCTCTTTGGAGGATTTACCCCATTGGCGCGAGGGCTACACTATGGGACCGCGCCAATGGAAAAAGGGCTATTTTTAGGGTTTTCTAGCAGGAGATATCTTCAGGGCAAATGAAGCTCATGTTCAGGGGAATGTAATGCAAGTGTTTGCAGGTCATGTCACTTCTCGTAGGTCCTGGAATGAGTCCTCCAAGATGCAGGAGAGGGGTAGCAACGATGGTGACAAATTGTTGTGTAACAAGGTACACCAACAACTCCCCAAGTGAGAAAGGACTAGGATTTCCTCCAAGGGGAAATCCTTGGTTGGTGGACTCTTTTTTTCTCAACCTAAGACCAATGAGGGAACAATGACATTATTCCGATTAAAATAAATTTTATGACGCTTTGACATAACTTTCTTTTTTCAATTTTTAAGAGTTGAGAAAAAACTAAAGATGACTCTAGTTGCCTTTGATTTTTAATGAGCTTGAAGTGACAAGTGCTCAGATGGACCTTTTCCTTTAAGGAGTCTGAAAAGGAACGAAAGAGACTACTCTGGAAATCTAGACAGAGGGATTACCAAACCAATCACAAAACTGTAGAATAATTTTGATGGTATGGCAGTCAATCTTCTCGAATGTTGTGTTCAGTGCATTGCAATCGATAGGGTGGCAGACACGGCTTCCTAAGGATAAAGGATATAGCCTATTGTGATCTCCCAATATATACTCGATGGTATGTGGGAGCACAAGTCCGTACTGACACTTGTCATATCAAAGAGGAGGAATCACCCAACCTACATTGAAAGCGATAGTTACCAGGCTTTACGACACTAGAATACGTCTCTAGCCTAGACTTCTAAATGTTGTGCGTTAGGTTCCAAAGCGTTTTTATGTTCATTGAATTTATTTTACAGTTGATCTTTCTTAAGATGTTTTCCTTTCAGGTTCACCGCGTGATGTAGATATACAATTCCTAAAATTCAATCTAAGATGATAAACAATCGTTTAATCTTCTTTTTGCAATGAAAATCCTAGCTACTAAGGAAAGAGAAACGGGATTCTTTCAACATAGAGCAGAGAGCACACACTAGATGCAATGTCCTAAATTAAAATCAACAAGCAGTCTAAATGCAAATGCACATGCATGTATTTGTTTTTTCTTTCTTAATGTGTGAATGACAAAAAGAATGCTAAGTACAAATCTAAATCATTTCAAGTGACAATACTAACGATTTTCTCTTCAAAAGACGAAAGGAAGATAATGACGACACTTTGCGATTTTGAATTGAAAACTGCTTTCGTCACTTGAAAAACTATTAATTCAAATCAAATACAAGAGTAACAGTGTAATTGACCATCAAGAATAGTAGGATTCTTTTCTCTACCTGAAAATGACACTTGTGACACTTCCAAATCAAAAGATGACAGTTTGATTACGCTACTTCTTTGTAAAGGAGAATCGTAAATGGCAAACAATACATAAAAACATTTACAGTTCTTTGTACTATTGAGGCTAAATCATGCAAAGGAAGGGTGTTTCCACAGTAGTATACTGATCACAGATAGTAAAACTCTTGAATAACGCTGAAGAGAGTGAACAAAAAACCAAAATATGGAAGCAGAAGAAGTCTTATTTGATCATCGCACTTGTAACACAAGGAGAGAGCGATGCATCCCACCTACTGCACATGAGAGGTGCGATGCATCCAGATTCCCAAGAGGACAAGGTGCGATGGTCCAGGGACGAGACTTCAACTTGGTTCTTGGTCACAGTTTCCAGCTTATTTCAAGGATTTAGGCTGATCTAATGATAGTCAGTAAATGTAAATCACGAGGGTTGATCTAATGAGGCTACTTGAGCCACCACCAGGGCAATTAGAATGTTTGAAAATCAATTGTTCAGTTTATAAACAAAACCCGAAGATAAACTAAAGCAACATTGATCTGCTTTGCACTTGCATAGAAAATGTAGTTTGAAGGCTATATGGCTTGACTTCAGGCTCCATCTGTAAGTTTATAAAGAAAACAAATATAGACAAGAAAACAAGCTATTTTATCCCCAGTGGAGTCGCTATTTTGTTATCGGGAAATCTAGTGTCTATGTAGAGCTGTTAGTCCCACTAAGACGGGTAGCTATCTTAGAAACAAACAAATTAAAGTTACTTTCATTTTCCTTTATGAGAAGTAGATAGGAGAAGAGTAAAGAATACCAACCTCAATATTTCGCTTGGTTCCTTGTTCCTTCTCCGCTTCAAAGAGTACCTGTAAAGTCAAAGTAGCATAATACCTTCAAAGTGCAGAGATCTACAATCATAAACAATATAGGACCAAATATATATTGACCACACAAATGCATATATCATCAGACATACAAGAATGTGGAGGAAAACTTGAATAGCTTTATTGATATAAAGATTAGAAGAGAGGATTATAACCCATTGATCTGACCTAGCGTCATCCTCCTAGCATGAAAGCCCTTCTTCACCTCATGAAAAGCTTAGATCACCTAGCACTATGATATTCCACCAGGAAACCAACAACACTTCCTTACAAGATACAAGATTCCAGCCTCTGGACCTCTGGGATGAGGGATCCATATAAAAGATTGCAAGGGGGTGAGTCGCCTTCTGGGATTTTGATTAGTGTCCTCTCTCTGATAGTTCTTGATTCCACTTGGAGATTGGTGATCTCTTACTCATTCCTGGGTGAATTCAGAGAGGCTAGTGTCACAAGAGAAGTTTTTGGAAGATTCCATGATCATCCACCTTGCAAATTGTCTCTGCCATTTGTCTACTCTCGCCCATCGCGTCCTACAGAAGGGATTTTCAGTATGCGTAACACTTTTTGCATGTGGCAAGTGAGATGCATCACACCCTCTGCACTAAGCAGTCTGTATGGTCCAGTTTTGACCAGTTCTGAGCAGTTTCCTGTGGAGAACTTCTGGGAGATGATGTAATCAACTAACCTTGTTCCTTTAGGGTATGAAACAACACTTTTAGGGACTCAAAAGACCTTGGTTTATGGACATATATATGATTGGGGTTGCAGTGCCCAAATATGTCTATAACAATTTTGTCACCGTGAAGGCTCTCACTGCAAATGTCAATGGCCAATTTTAGGAGTTCATCTAGTCCCCGCCCACAAAGCTTAAAGCTGAGACTACTGAGAAATTTTTAGGCAGAGTCTCTACTCTGTTAGAAACATGGAATACTACTATTTCTGCCCAAACAAGTTTTACATATGATGTGTTACAGTTGATATGAGAGTGAGGTCCTTTTTTTGAAGGAGAACTAACTATAAGCAATGCAACATGGATAGATCAAGGACCAGATGCACTAGTGACAAATCGACTCAATGGTGAGTCAATAGATTGTGGGTGGGGCCTATTGGGTCCTCCTTTTTTTGGAGGAATGTGGAAAACAAGCTCACAGAACAACTAGAGAGGAAGAATAGCTAAAGCCACCATAAACACATCACCAAAAAACTAAATTCGATAGAGAATTAAATGTTGGAACTTGAGTAGCCAGAAAGGCAGGAAAACATACCCATGAAATTAGGAAGGTTAAATCAATTTTGAAAGAATCAAGAAGGAAAGGGACAAAAGTACCAGGATTTTGTCAAAGAGGACCATATCAAATGCAAGATCAAGTAACCTGTACAAGGACCAGATCAAGTGAGTGAGCCTATAAAATAAGAATTAGAGGGATAAATTGGGCATCTATAGATAGATATTCTAATCTACATGTTTTCCATCATTATTGTTGATTGCATGTAAGAGTTTGCAATCTTGGTAGAGTTTTGAATCATGTATATGAATTGTAATGTCTAGTGTAATATGATTTGATATAAGAAGATCACGCAAGTTTATATGGATTCTTGATGTGATGCTTCAACTATATTAATAATAAAAGGAGTTATGGGAAATATTGTGTTACATGGTTCAATGTTTGCATGACCCTTTTAAAATAATTTACTCATATAAGTATATGAATCTTTACCTTTCATTTCATGAATGATTGTCTTGGGTAGTGATATAGTTGCATGGGATAATAAGATGTTTAATGATGCAAATGACATAACAATAGTCTTAGTTTTCTGCCAGGATCCTTTATTTATTACATTGGTTTGGGCTCCCCTCAGGTGAGATGCTCCTTTTGTAAAAAGAGGGTGAAAATGTCAGCAAAAATCTATACTTATGACAACTTCCTTTGTTAGCAAACTCGGGTCGAACCCTGTGTATTCACTCCTCTAAATTTTCTAGCAACATGACTAAGTATGCACTCACTTTCATTGTTGAACTCTCATCTCAGTCTTGAGTAAGATTTCTTAAGTACAAGAGTGATATCTTTACTACATTTAAGAACTTAAAAGATTTTATTGAGAAACTATCCTCTCTATCCATAAAAAAACTATGCATAGATAATGTTGGGGGAATGTTAGACAATCAAGCATTCAATATTTATGGAGAGAACATGGCACTCAATGCCCACACTTGTCAACAAAATGGGGTTGCTAAAAGAAAGATATAGATACTAAAAGAGATGGAAAACATTATTATTTATTACATTATTTGGTAATCTAGTATGGCCTTAATTTTAGATCAATGGCTAAAATCTATGGAGAAGAAGAGCCAACCACTGATATTTGTTTGCTACTATGAGGATATGAAGGAATATATGCCATGTGATCTTATTTCAAAAGATAATTTGTTTCAAAGGGTTTTCCATTTTGGTGAGAAAGCCAACTCCATATTGTCTCTTTCTTGTCCAAATTGTGATGTTCATGAAAATGCAAATGGTGATGACACTTTTTCTTTTGTAGAAAAATAAGATGGTGAAGAAGATGAAAATTAGCCTTTAACACCAACAAAACATAAGCAACCTGAAATCATGAACAACCTTTGAGGAGGAGATTTTGTAAATAAAGAGGCCTCACATGTATGGCTATGACCCGACTGATTTTAATTGTTTTTCCTATATTTCTTATCATATTCAGTCACCAACCACTACTCTCTCCCTTTTTAGTCATGCCATTTCACATTTACTAAAATAGCTCTATGTTACATGAATGGGATCTTCACATGAAAGAGGAGTGTTCTTCCTCAATGAAGAATCACACATGGATTTCATTCCTCTTCATAACGGATGAAACTTGGCTCATTGTAAATGGGTTTACAAACCCACCTATGAAGTAAATGGATTTATTGACAAACTTAAGGCATGTCTTATGGAGAAGAGATTTTCACAAATTGAAGGGGTCAACGATTGTATTAACCTTTGCATCTATTGCAAAGAAGAATTCTATATGCCTTGTGTTGTCTATTGATGCCTTCCAAATCCAATCAATGTACTAGTTTGACACTAAGAACAACTTTCTACATGGTGATATAGATGAAGAAATCTACATGGAGAAATCTCGTGGTTTAGAGTAGGATTCTTCTTTTATTTGTTGACTTCAAAGCCAATTGTATGGTCTCAAACATGTTTCTCAACCTTAATAGGAGAACATGGCTAGATTTTTCATTGCTTTAGGGTCCAATGATTGTCATCCTCATCCTATAGATTACATTTAGAGGAAGAAGACATATCTTTTGATTATGTGATCCTCACACAGAGTTTTTCATCTAGTTATGCAATTCATGATATTTAGGAAGTTCTTTGGCTCGGAAAACTAATGATAAAGTTTGACATTCATTATGTCATCTTACCACACATATTTCTAGCAACATGATGGAGCATTAGTGGACAAAACACATTGAGATCCACATACATTTCATTTAGAAACTCATCAACGAACTTATTATTGGCTTGGTTTGTCTCCTTGTTAAATTGAGTTATAAGTTGCTCACATCCTCACTAAACCTTTTCCATCCACTAATTTTCTTCAATTAATATTGATGTCCTATTTTTTATTTTTTTCATTTTTATTATTTTTTCTCTTGGATATAAGTTTTTTCCTTATTATTTTTTCTCCTTTCTTAATCTTAAAAAAATTATACATAAATATTTTAATAGAAATATTTACCCAACTATTTATATTTTTTTTATTTACTCCTTGCCTTTAGTTTAACAAAAATGTTAATCTTATTATTTTCCCATACATTGACATTTTCGGGTATTTATTTCTCCAATACAACTAACTAGTTTTCATTGTAAATTCATGTAAATAATCTCATTTATAATGATGTAATAATTATCAAATGAGAATTTTCTACTTCCATATATAGAAACACTTTCTTATATCTTACACAAGGCTAATCATATATTCTCTAATATTATTAGAAACATTTAAATGGTTTTAATCCTTTCATCATTAGATTGGTGAGACTCATGGAGTAAGTTTATGATGGTGTTACTTTGTTTAGCATTTTGGATAAAAATAAAGTGAAATTTAATAGATTATATATAAGTAGAAACTTATTGATTTACTGTATGATGTTTATTTTTTTTATGTCGTGTTAATTTTTTTTATAGGAAATTTTTTGAATTTAAAATATTTTTTTCTAACCAAAATTAAATTCCCTAACATATAGAATTAAATTCCTTAGCCTATCCACTTAAAGTGATTTTCATGGGGTCATCCTAGAGATTTAACCACCAAGTCACCTCCCACTTGACAAAATACTTGGCAATAGACCAACTAAACTATCCTTTATAACTTTTAGAATCTTCAATTTATCCAATAAATAAAAATATTATATTTTTCTAACCAAAATTAAAAATCATGTTAGGAGGGTCCATCTTTTACAAGCCAGCAATGTATTCTACAGCGATATGCGATTCCTAATTCATAATATACGTACGCATATACTCCGAACAATTCTGGGTGACTAAGTGAGCTGCACTGGTTGTCATTTCATATCTGAGGTACACTCACAGATAAGTTTTTTCCTTATTATTTTTTCTCCTTTCTTAATTTTCAAAAAATTATACATAAATATTTTAATAAGAATATTTAGCCAACTATTTATATCTTTCTTATTTACTCCGCCTTTAGTTTAACAAAAATGTTAATCTTATTATTTTCCCATACATTGACATTTTCGGGTGTTTATTTCTCCAATACAACTAACTAGTTTTCAGTGTAAATTCATGTAAATGATCTCATTTATAAAGATGTAATCATTATCCAATGAGAATTTTTTACTTCCATATATAGAAACACTTTCTTATATCTTACACAAGGCTAATCATATATTCTCTAATATTATTATAAACATTTAAATGGTTTTAATCCTTTCATCATTAGATTGGTGAGACTCATGGAGTAAGTTTGTGATGGTATTACTTCGTTTAGCATTTTGATAAAAATAAAGTGATATTTAATAGATTATATATAAGTAGAAACTTATTGATTTATTGTATGGTGTTTATTTTTTTGGTTAATATTGTGTTAATTTTTTATAGGAAATTTTTTGAATTTAAAATATTTTTTTCTAACCAGAGTTAAATTCACTAGCATATCCACTTAAAGTAATCTACATGGGGTCATCCTAGAGATTTAACCACCAAGTGACCTCCCACTTGACAAAATACTTGGCAATAGACCAACTAAACTATCCTTTATAACTTTTAGAATCTTTAATTTATCCAATAAATAAGAATATTATATTTTTCTAACCAAAATTAAAAATTATGTTAGGAGGGTCCATTTTTTACAAGCCAGCAATGTATTCTACAGCGATATGGGATTCCTAATATGAATATACGTACGCATATACTCCGAACAATTCTGGGTGACTAAGTGAGCTGCACTGGTTGTCATTTCATATCTGAGGTACACTCACAGAAATTAATTTAAAAGCTGCAACAATGGAAAGATAGTACGCGTGACGTTGTGAATACACACTTTTCAAAACAAAACCAAGGCCGTCGTATTACCGGAGACGATGCCCCGCTCCTAGCAAGTTGCAGCTGACGACATTTCAGCCCTGAGTGGCGGGAAAATGAGGGCTATCTGTACTGTTAAATATAATGCGGATTCTCCATTATTTGGGGACAGCCGCCATTGCTGTCTCGCACCCTTCCCACCACACGTCACAATATATTCCTCATCTCCACCAAATTATTTTAATCTCCACTTGCCATTAATATGTATAAATAAAATACAATCTGAACACCTTTGAATCGTACCCTCATCATAAGGATATACTCATGCGTTATAGGAATAGGCGTCGTCTGCCGACCATAGTGGGATGGAATTTAGTTTTTTATTTCAAAAAAAATTAATAATAAAAGTGTTTGAATTATGTTTTTATTTTGAAAATAGAATCAACACGATCAAAAATCAAATTTTGAAAATTAACACTTATCCAAAAATTTCTATTATTTCCCAAACAAAAATTATACGAAACTGCGGCACAGTTGAATAGGATGTCTCTCGTCGGTATTGGAATCTGTGTATGAATAGGCTGTCTCTCACCGGTATTGGATCATAAATCAAGGGTCATAATAGGCTGTCTCTCACCGGTATTGGATCATAAATCAAGGGTCATAAATCTGTGTACAGTTACCCACCCACCCATCTTTCTCCAAAAGATGTGATATTTATATGAATAATAATAAGAATACTGCCACTTGTCGTTTGTGGCATTCATTTGAATAATAATAATAACTACTCCTCTCATCTGTGTTTTCCAGCTAAGAAATGAGCAGAATATTGATATGTGACTTTAATGATAGTATGTCAATTTATTTGCCAACCCCCTGTTCTGGGTATATGCCATAAACACAATAAAAAACCCTACAACCATAATATAAAGTCAATATTCCAGTTAATATTACTCCATTTGTTTTCATTCACTGTGTGTGTCTCCTGCAGGCTCCATCGTTCTAGATCTATCTTGAAAAGGCAGTGTTGTCAAAATCAGAATAAAGAATGATTCAAAGTTGTTAAAGGATCAGCTTCATGGGTACAAACACGCCATGCATCTTTTAATACTTTGAAGCCCCCACATATGAGACAAAAAAATAGGCCTGAAAAGTCTTAATCTAACCCCACCTTAAATTTCAAATGAAGAAAGTTATTTCTTTATTCCCGGGATTTGATTTTCAATGTGTGAGACAGTTTGATGCCACCACAATTATCTATATATGGTAGTGGGCAAGCTCAATTCAATCTGCATATATTAATATTATTTTCCTAAGGTTCAATGCATCTAAACAAAGGAGAACAACCCAACACAATAATGTGATCCTATTACTTATGTTGTATGTTTCCTAAAGTCCAGCTTTAAAATTATTTGATTGTGTGAAAAGGACTCAACTTCATAATACATGCACCTAAATTATTCCCCTCCTCTATTCCCTACTACCTATTAAATATTCTAGTATTTCTCATCCATATGATGCATTCAGCACTTGAACTTAATATATGAAAAATAATGAACAGAATCTATTTTAAAACGAAGTTAATATATGAAAAATAATGAACAGCATCTATTTTAAAATGTATTAGAAACTTTATCGAGATACATTCCAGTCAGTTATATGTCTACGTTTTGCAATAATATTTGCCTATCCAAACTTCTTGTTCAATTGTTTGTTCGTTTATATATATATATATATATATATATTATTCAAAGTTATCATCTTAATCCATTTGTTTATCTATATATTCAAAGTTATCATCTTAATCCATTTGTTTATGGATTTTATAGATTTTTGTGTAAATAGTGCATGATGGAGGGAAAACAAGGGAAACAAAAACGCATGTTGAATAAGGTTACGCACTATTTCAAAAACCAAATCAAAGGTAAATATATGTACAAACTACGATAAATATGTCACAAAAATAATTAAGGATTAAGGATTAATGTTGAGGGAAAATAATCCATTTTAGTTGATACTATAGGATAGTTGATAGCTTATCTATATATAATATAATATATATATAATATATATATAATAAATTTTGTTATTAACGGTTTATTATATATATATAAATAAATTAAGTAGTGATTTTATATTAACTTGTGATTTTATTTTCTAAATTTTCATTGTAAATGATCTATAATGGAATGAAAATGATAGAAGCAAAAGTAAATGTTGAATAAAGATAAGTAAAATTAAAAATTGAAAAAAAACACTGAATAAGAGTAAGCACAATTTTAAAAACTATATGAAAGATATTGATATAATAAAATTAGCTTTAAATTGTTATGCATTGAAAAGAATGTGATAAAGATATGTACAAAAGTTTGTTACAAAAATAATTAATATGCGGTGAGAATAACTCATTTTAATTGATACTAAGGAATAGATGATAAGTTTTAACTTATGGAGTTAGTTGTTATTAATGTCAATTATATCTATATATATATATAATATATATATATAATATATATATAATATATATATTATTTGGTTTGAATCTTTTTAAGCAAGGTGAGTAAAATGATTGATTAAAGAGGACATCTACAAATGTGGAGAAACATCCCTTGAATTTTCCCACCAAGTTTTCAAATGTTATTGCATTTATTATGTGATTTCATGTTGTTGTCCAAAAAATTCCTTAATCAAAAGAGAGTGACATATGCAATATGGCAATTCAAAGATGTATAGAGATGATAACCAATCATTTGTCTATTTTCTAGTGTGTGTAGTTCTTGTTAACAATTTGGTCCATACTTTTGGACATTTTCTATAAAACCAATTTAGTTATTGGAAAGTTTTAACCATGACATGGCAATTATTGAGCTTGACATCTAATGACTTTTAATTGGTAAGTTTTTTTTACCCTTAACATCCAATCTCTTTGACAAGAAGGTGTGAATTTGTGTACATGGGAGGTGAAGGTGTGCATTAATTACTACTATAATACAATCTTTTGGCATCCTAATTTCCATCATAGTTTATCCAAATTGAAAAATAAGATACACAATAATTTTGGGATCCTTTTCATTTCCCTACATCCATTTTATGCATTCCATATTTCTATTTCCCTTGTGTGTGCTCAGCCACACTCTTATGTCCAATTCTACATCCCATTTCCATCGTGATTGCTTCACCTTTCCATCCACTTTATAAACAATTTTTCATGGAGCTCATGTCTAATTTTTCATCTCATTTCCATCTTTTCATTGTATATAAATGGCCTTTCATATTACAATGATCAGATCACTCAAATAAAGGTAAAAGCACAACTACTAAGATGGGTCTATGCTTAATTACATGATTATACTTTTATAACTTGTGGTTTAATAGAGAACTGAACACAAGATATGGGTTATTTAACTAATGAGAAATAAGAATGAAACTATAGTGTTAAAGACATGTAATTTAACATCATAAACACAAAAGACTTTTCACGCTAATCTAATTTTAGCACCGGATGACTCTGAAGCGATTACACAGTAAAACAAGGCACGAAACCCTAGGCACCGCCGCTCGAACCTGCGTTAGCCACTGTAGGCTCAGCCACTGACAGTCCTATGGCATCAGCTGCAGGAGGGGAGAGCTCTGCCTCCCCTCCACTGGATAAGCCCACCACTGACAAGAAGCTACCGACAGAGAATCTGCACTATGCAAACGCAGACCCAGAAACGACAAAAGACAAGCCAAGGACGCAAGAAGAACAGTCGGACTTAGATCGAAATATAGAGGACGACGCAAGCAATAGTCGGCACAATACGACGAGAGCAGCTCAGACTAAAGTTACCTCTGCAACCTGTATTCCAAAAGCAGCAGACTCGATCAAGGTCGATCTGCCAAGCCATCGCATCAATGGGGAAATCCAATATATGCAGGACTACGCACTCATTGGAAAGTTCTTGGGATTCTGGCCCACCGAAAAAGCCTTACAAGGATGGATCGCCTCAAAATGGAAGCCCAAAGGACAAGTGACTCTACAGCTTGGCCCAAAGGGCTTCTTCACAGCCATTTTCAACTGTCTAGAAGACAAAACAAGAATATTCGAAGGAGGACTGTACTTCTTCAACTCTTCAGGTTTATATCTCACGGAATGGAAACCCCGATTCAATCCTGATAAAGAGGACTTCAGTTGGGCCCCTGTATGGATCAGAATGTATTCCCTTCCTGTGGAGTACTGGCGAGAAGAAACACTGGCAGACATAGGCAACAAGTTGGGGACCTTCATCAAAGTTGCAACTGAAACCAAAACGCGCAAATACACCTCATATGCTAGGATCTGCGTCAAGATGCACCTAACGAAGACCCTAGGAGACACGGTAAGTCTCTTTCACGATGACTTTGAATGGAAGCAGACTTTAGATTATGAGCACATCCCTTTTCGTTGTAGGAAATGCCATGAACATGGCCACCTCTTCTGTGATTGTCCATTAAATGTGCAGCCCAAGGCTCCTTCCAATGAAACCAACACGGACCCAGATGGCTTTACAAAAATCCTCAACCGCCGACAACATGCAAAGAAAAACCAAGCAAATCTGCCTCAAGCCTCGAAGGCGAACCCCCAAAATCGCTTTTCTGCTCTTGCCACATATGATCCTCAAACCAGCCCCAATGCAGATGACCCAGATCAGATGCACCCAACCTCGCCCAACCTCAACCGCTCAACCCCCCCTTCTTCCTCTGATCCAGCCTCCTCCAAAAATGTTGACCCTCCCTCTACAGAAAAATCAGTCTCTGTTTCAGAGCTCGGACTCCCAAACCTTTCCAAGGGGAAAACCATGTTGAATGAGAATCCACAGGCTTCAGAAATGGATCTTGATGCAGCCCTAGCCTTGAGTCTTCATGAAGATGCAGTGGGAGAGGCCCTCATTGCCTCTAATAATATGGAGGAAGATCGAGAAGATGTAGATCTAGAAGAGTTCAACATCTCCAAGCTTGACATCTCCAAATTGGAGACAACGTGCCAGCAAAAAGAGTATACCTCAATCCCTCCTTGGCAAATAGACAAAATCGAAGGAGTCCTAACAAGGGTTCAGCATCATAAAAGTCTGGGCATCCAAGGAGGAAGTCACTGGGATGGAAGGAAAATCCTTAAAGAAACAAAGAAAAGGGGAAGAAAAACAGATCTACAGAGAACAATAGTAGTTGGAGAACTACTTATGGATTCGGGGCAATTCCCCAAGTTGACCAAGTTTTACAAACCCAAAGCTCAATCTCCATGAAGCTCATCTCATGGAATGTAAGAGGACTCAATAGTCCCTCTAAACACAGAATGATAAAAAACTTGATAATGCAAGAAAAACCAGCAATAGTCTTTCTTCAGGAAACAAAATGCAGCAGCATGACAATAGATAGTCTCAGCAATAAAGCTTGGGCAGGCAGCAGTTCAATCTCAGTAGACGCCTCAGGGGCTTCTGGCGGTCTAGCCATTCTATGGAACCCGCAGATTGTGTCTCTTGATAATTTTCACGCTACTCTGCATCTCATACAGGCAACATTCCACCTCATCGGAACCAAGATCCATGGACATCTCACTAATGTTTACTTCCTGCAAATAATTCAGCAAAAATTGGACCTCTTGGAAATGATCTCCCTCCTCAATGAACACAGACGCTTCCCTTTATGGATAGGCGGGGGCGACTTCAACATAATAAAATCTATGGAAGAGAAACAAGGGGGGCGCACCATGCTTGACAGTGATAGCAGCGGCTTCAAGCATTTCATTCAAAATAATCAGCTCATGGATGTATCAACCTCCAATGGTATCTATACCTGGTCGAACAGGCGTAAAGGAGCTCACTATATTGCCTCACGACTAGATCGGTTTTTAATTTCAGACAACGCTATCCACCTCGGAGGCGATTTCAGTGCAGCAATCATCCCACAAGGAGGCTCAGACCATTGGCCCATTCTTCTCCACTGGTCCAGACCAAGCAATTGCAGCAATAGACCCTTCAGATTCGAGGTCTTTTGGCTCTTAGACACCAAATTCAAGGAAGTGGTAAATCAAGCCTGGAAATCCTTCATCCCGCCGGCAGGAGCTAAGATGTACCAGTTCCAAAAAAAGCTGAAACATCTGAAGCAAACTCTTAAAATATGGAACTGAAATCATTTTGGCAACATACAGGAAAGCAGACAGAAACTGGAACAGCAAATGAAAGCACTGCAACAAACTTTCATTTTGGAAGGACGCACAGAAGAGCAAATTCAACAGGAGCAGGTCCTCTGGAATCAAATTGAGGAACGTCAAAAACAAGAGGAAATTCTATGGTGGCAAAAGTCTCGAATAAGCTGGCTTAAAGAGGGTGAGAAAAATACAAAATTTTTCCACAAATCCACCATCCAGAGGCGCATGCACAATAAAATTATTTTTGTCGACAATCAACAAGGTGAAAGAGTAGAGGCTCATGAAGATATGGAGAAAGAATTTACTGGATACTTCAAGGACATTCTAAAGGAACCCAGCGGTAATAAGGATGAGGCAATCCGGGATATCACACAGCACATTCCTAAAATTATCAATGAGGATCACAATACTCAATTGCTCCAGCCAGTTTCACTAAAGGAAGTAGAAGAGGCGATGGCTCAGCTCAAAGATGGCAAAGCACCCGGGCCAGACGGATTCACAGCCAATTTCTTTCACAAATTTTGGGAACTCATCAAAACTGAAGTATGGGAGTTGGTGGAAGAATCCCATAGCATGCACTGGGTCCTCCCGGCCTTAAATTCAACCTTCATTGCCTTGGTGCCCAAAGAAGCGGCATCAAACAAACCTGAGAAGTACAGGCCAATAGCGCTTTGTAATGTGATTTACAAACTCATCTCAAAAGTTATTGCAAATCGCCTCAAACCGCTATTACCCCTGCTCATATCTCCAGAACAGACGGGGTACGTTGAAGGCCGGCAAATCATGGACGGAATAATCTTATCAAATGAAGTCATACACTCATTAAAGATGCTCAAGAAACCAGGTATGCTTCTCAAACTAGATCTTTCCAAAGCCTTCGACAAGCTAAGCTGGAATTATATTCACAAAATGCTGTTGGCTTTTGGCTTTAATGCAACCTGGACCAGATGGATCATGAACCTCATTACCTCTCCCAGTTTCTCAGTCCTTCTGAATGGATCCCCCTCTCCTCCTTTTCACCCCACACGTGGCATCAGGCAGAGGGACCCCTTATCTCCGTTCCTCTTCGTTCTAATGGCTAAAGGCCTTAGCAGGCTCCTCAAATCGGTTGTTTCCTCCCATGCTCTCAAAGGTATATCCCTTCATGGTCGTGCTCCTCAAACGCATCAGCAATTCATTGATGACACTATGCTCTTTGGGCACCCTTCAGTAAAAGAAGCCTTTGCTTTCAATTCACTTCTATCCCTCTTCTCTGAAGCCTCTGGTACATCCATTAACGCTGCAAAATCCCAACTCTTTTTCTTCAACACTCCCCCCTCTATGCAAAGGAACATAGCCCGAGTACTGGGATTCACAATCTCCCACCTGCCCTCTAAATACTTGGGCGCTCCCCTTTCCGATTCAGCAATCAAGCAGGTATCCTGGAGATCGCTACTGGACAAATTAGATTCAAAGCTCTCTTCCTGGACTTTCAGGGCTCTAAATCTGGCAGGTAGGCTCGTTCTCATCAAATCAGTCTTACAAGCCATGCCGCTCTATCTCTTTTCCATCTTAGCAGCTCCAAAAGGTGTTCTAAAAGCTATACGCAATCTTCAGAGAAACTTTCTCTGGGGATCTACAAGCTTGAACAGGAAGTGGGCTCTTGTTAAATGGACAGAGGTATGCAAAACCAAGTCAGAAGGCGGGCTAGGTCTTCGGGATCCGCTGCAAAGCAACAACACCATGGGAGCTAAAATCTGGTGGAACTGGGTCTCCAAGCCCAACACCCCCTGGGCCCAACTATGGAAAGCCAAATATGCTAGAGGCAGCCAATGGAATGACCTCATCCGAATCAACCCAACTTCGCAGGGATCACTCATTTGGAACAATGCAAAAACACAAAATCGCTTCATTCAAGATCATAGCTTTTGGGAAATTCATTCAGGCAAAGCCGCCAGATTCTGGGAAGACTCATGGCAGCAACTTCCCAAACTAGCCAATTTATTCCACAAACCTCTATGGCAGGTCCAAATGAATCAAGGAAGCATCCCTCTGGTACATCAGTTCTGGCAGCCCTCTCCAACCCACAACTTTCAAACGTGGAAACCGGCAAGACTATGGCAAATAGATTGGCAGGGAGAAGAATATACAGACATTGATCAGGAACTCAACAATAGGAAAATCTGCCTCTCCTTTCAGCAGGACAAGCTCAGATGGGGCTATACAACCAAAGGCACCTTCACCACCAAAGAAGCTCATCACCTGCGCTATTCCAACCTCCAGGCGGATAAAGATCAACTATGGGAAAAAGTTTGGCAAGCTGGGTTATGGCCCAAAATCTCCACTTTTCTATGGCTACTCAGCAAAAAACGCATTCTCACCTGGGACAATCTGATAAAAAGAGGATTTATAGGGCCATCTAGATGCCCAAATTACAACATAAATTGTGAAACCATCAATCATCTAATGGAAGAATGCCCATTAGCAAAGCAAATCTGGGAGAAATTCGAACACTGCAATATGAAGGCACACCCCAGGATGGAGGACATAAAAGCAAATATAAGGACCTGGGCCAAAACTCCGTTTAAAAGAAGGATCCTCAACTCCTTGTGGAGCATCTTACTTGGCTTTCTATACTGGACCCTATGGAAAGAACGCAACCATAGAATCTTCAATAGCACTTTCAGATCCATAGATGACCTCTGGATTCTTCTAAAAAAAAAACATTCAAGAAACTCTGGCCATTAGAGTATGGAAAGATAATGATATGCCAGAAAGCCATCAGGAGCGCTGCATTCTGAAGGAATGGAATCTTGAACTCAAGTCCCTAGTCACGACCACCACCAAACCTTCCACCAGATCCACTTCTCCATCTTCTTGGTCCCCTCCTGTACCCAACTCCTACAAGCTGAACTTCGACGGCGCTGCCAAAGGCAACCCTGGCCCAGTAGGCTTCGGAGGAGTTATCCGTAGACACAATGGAGAAGCAATACAAGTATACTATGGCACAATGGGTACATATAGTAACAATGCAGCGGAGCTAGAGGGTCTTTGGAAGGGAATATGTATAGCTGAACAGAATCACCTCTCCCCTCTGGAGGTTGAAGGCGACTCTCTTATACTAATAGCGATAGCTAAGAGAATACAAGCTGGAGCTAAGGCAGTCAAGGTAGCAAAAAGCTGGAGACTGCTAAGCCGTCTGGAAGCCTTGGAGGAAAAGCTCCATACCTCCCATAATTTATCCTTCCATCATGTAAGGAGAACAACCAACCAGGTAGCTGATCGGCTAGCAAATCAAGGGGTGTCACAGTCGATACCTTACTTTTTAGGCTCCCTAGATACAGTTGAAGATGCTCAACTCAAACAGGACTGCATCTCTTTGGTGCAAAAAGACCTCCCCTCCCCAAGGAAGGATGTGCCCAGATGTGGAGGAAGATAAGAAGCTCAAGGGGTTAGCGACGGAAGACGAGCCTTACCTTACTGATGAGGACTAGCTCAGAAGCCTCTCCGTTCTCTCGGCCAGGAATGCTACTCTCGGTCCATCTCTCTCTGTTTTCATCTGTTTGTTTGTTTGTCAAGGCATCAAGGTCCACCACGAAGGTTTATGTGTCATCAATGTCAGTCTACGTGTCGATTATGTCAAGTTATGGGTCCATCGTGCCAAGTTATATGTCCGCTGTGTTGGCTCAGCCTATTGTGTTGATTACATGCTGGTTATGTAGGTTGGAAGAAACTGGTTCCTTTTTGCCAGATGTTCTGGATGGATAGTCATGGGAAATTATCTTCGGAGAAACAAGGCTTCGGCCTTTTTTGTAAAATTGGATGTAAATTTTGGTTTTTTGTAATATAAATTAGTGCAGTCTTACGGAGAAAAAAAAAAACATCATAAACACAATATTTTCCCTCAGAAATTTGATGTGGAAGAATCCAACAATAATATGAAGAAAAATGTATGTATTCTAAATCAAATGAGAATAAAAAGATAAACACATAGATCCTTAAGCTTGTTGTGGTGTTATGATACATTATGGTATATTATATGTTGGAATTATAACTAATGTGTTGTCCTTAATGACAACCTACTTGATAAAATTGTCAACCTTATAGGATGATTATACACGCTGATACAAATGTTGTTGAAAAATGAGAAAGACATTAAAGATTTTCTTAATCATGATAATTACTTGTGATGTTTCTTATTATTATGATTCTTTATATCTTCTTTATTTAGTTCATCAAGAAATTACCAAAAGCAGTAGCACATAAAACAATGGACACAAGATGTAAGCACATGCCACTACAAAACCCCCCACGAGGGGAAAACCCAGTCAAAGTAATTCTTCCTTTAAATAGTATTCTTTGAGACTCTTCACCCTAGATCAAGATTAGACCTTCCCTCCACACCAAGTAGGCTTAGATTGACCTCTTCCTAGAAATTTCCACTATGCTACAACTTGCACTAGTTAACAACTTCTGACAATAATTGATCTTGGAAAATGTCTACCTCCCAATCTAGAGCACAAAACAGAGAGAGACCACCACCAAAAGTTCAATTTTCCTTGACTCCTTAGAATCACCCAAAATTGCATTCACTTTGGCTTCTCGAAAACATAATTTTCGAGCTACCCATTTCACACTTCTACCCAGTAGAGAGAATTCAAACTTGATGAGAAGTGATGCTCCAAATTAATTTAATGTCCTTCCTTTTATAGGATTTTGTGGAGTCAATAGGATCTTAGGTCAACTTAATCTTCCCTTAGGCTCACATGGTGTGGAATTTCCATAATTCATATTTGATTCAATACTAAACCTTTTTAGATGATTCAAAAGCCCAATAAGGGTCTCTTTAAATGTACAATAATACTATAGACTTAGAATAAATCCTAGAAGTGCTCAATGGAAACTTTGAATTAAAACATGGTGACCCAAGCATGAAACCCATCCTTTATTAAGTCACAATAATGATAATAAAAATTCTTGTCTTTATTCTTTTGACAAGTACATTACATGATAATTGAAGTACATTATTGATGACTAAACACAACTACTTTTTCCAACACTCCCTCTTAAATAGGGAGGTATTCATAATGTGCACATACAATGGAAGACCTCAAACTAAATTAACCATGAAGAATTTTAGGCACCGCAATGTCATGGACTATATTCAAATTAGGGAAATCTATCCAAAGATTCACTCAATAGTTTACGCACTGCAATGCCATGGACTAGGTTCCCAACTGAGGAAATCTATCCAAGTGGGACTAAGATGGAATCAAGCTTTCAGCCCCTCTAGGTACCATCAGGGTTAGTTTCTAACCATCAACCCAAAAATCTAGGTGTGTATTCAAAACATAGCTCTTTGATCAACACCACCTTTCCAACTTTGGGACCCATACATTAGCACTAAGTACCAACCAGATGTGTTCCTGGGAAATGCTTCACTTGCAAAGCCTCAACATCCCTTGATCTAGTAGATCAATAATAACCAATGTTTCCCAATCAAACTGATTGGTAGCCAACTTGCTTTCCTTCGAGAGATTCACCTATACAAAAACAATCCAAATCAATAATATACTTTCACATGTACATAATCAAACAAAAACCTCCAGAGTCATACAAACAACTTGATGTTTCTTCTCAATGTTCCATGATAGGACTACCATCTGAATCTTTGACATAATATTCCTTAATCATATGTTTCCTTCTTACTTTTCATGTAGCAACATATTGTTCAATCGGATTCTACTTTCCTTCTTTGAGCAGCACTTCAAAATGAATTCTCCAATTTCCTTTTCCTGTTCATGGTCTTCACTCAGACTTACGGTTGTTATTCCTAGTCTAGTGCATGACACATGAAGCAGAGAACCATATATGTTACTCCCTCTCAATGAGGAAGCACCTCTTTATGTGGACTCCCTCTTAATCTTAGGGAGATCTCTTCTATTCATGCTTCCTTCAAGAGATCAACTTCTGCTTTTCGATGGCTTCCAACCATTTCATTAGAGTTATCATCATCCTCATCATGCTTATCACATTGAGCATCTTCACCAAGTTGAATATTGTGTACCAACACAACTTGCTTGTTACTCGAGCATCTTCACCAAGTTGAAGATTGTGTACGTGCACAATGTGCTTATCATATCGAGCATCTTCACCAAGTTGAAGATTATGTACCTACATAGCTTAGATATCAAGTACAAATGAATCTATAGACGCATGATGTTAGCCATATTAGAATCATGGAAGCATTTCATATTTATACATATCATATACCCAAACTCAATTACAAGCAAGGGACATATACTCTTCAACATCTTGCTAGGGACTTTGTTATACACCCTAGACTACTTCATAGTATTCATTCCATCTAGGTTTTTAATGTCTCTTCCAAAGGTATGACATACCTTACTACAACATATAGAAAACCCTAGAAACAATTCATACAAATATAGATCTACAAAGCATCTAACAATATTTAAAAGTACATATGTTAGACTTCACATTAAGGATTCATACAAATCCTATATTTCATACAACATAAGAAATCAAAGTTAATCATAGATTAGTCATTACCTAGACCAGCTTCCACTAGTATTAGTTCCAACCCCTATATTTTCAATCAGCCATCAAACAATCACTAACATGACCAACTACCACTAGGGTTAGTTTGGAAACCCTATATTTTCGAGCAATCATCAAACTCAACCAAAATTCAAATTTTCAACAATCTCTTCATAAATCCCAATTTATCATTTAGTCATCAAAGATTTCTAATTCGACTAAGGGTTAACTCCAAAACCCTATAATTTCAATTTTTCACAATCTCAAAAATCATTAAATGCATAGATTCGAGATTGTTATATTTCACATACTAGACAATTCTAACTTCACTAGGGTTTAGCTATAACACCCTACATTTCGAGATATCATCATCCTAAAATCTCATACAAGGATTTCATTAAATCTTAAAACTCGTTACCATCAATGACTAGGTTAGCTAATATCTAGGAATTTATAAGCATATCATATGCCCAACAACATTAATACACATTGACCTAGACCAACCTAGGATTTTAACCAAAAGGACACATATCTATATCTATATCTATATATCTATATATATATAATATATATATTATATATATATATATATCATCATCATCATCATCATCATCATCATCATCATCATGTAAATATATTTCATATCATGCGTTAGTCAAACCCAACTTCACAATAATATCAAATAAGAGTTAGATGCACAATCATTCTGATTACACTAGGGTTTGATCACACAAACATACACATACCAAGGAGAACATTTTTAAGGCAATGTAAGGGTGTTGCTCAAACATTCCACCAAACCCTAATGAGCTAGGGTTCCAATGTAGAACACACATTCCACCAAACGCCAATGAGCAAGGGTTCCAATATGGAAACATATATTCCAGCAAACCCTAATGTTCTAGTGTTCTAATGTAGAAACATATCAAACCATATATTACTAAAACTTTAAGCATTCTAAGATTTTAGATCTTATCAATTAATCCTAACAAGTTAGGATTTCCTGATCACACTAAAATCAATAGAAATTTTTGGGCACTACAACCCCAATCATAAATGTCCATAAAAAAAGGCTCCTAAGTCCCTAAAAGTTTTGCTTCACTCCCTAAAGGAACAAGGTCAGCTGATTACATCATCTCCCAGAAGTTCTCCACAGAAAACTGCTCAGAACTGGTCAAAGCTAGACCATACAGAATGCCCAGTGCAGAGGGTGCGATGCATCTCACCTACTCAGTGTAAAGGGTGTGATGCATACTGGAAAGCCCTTCTGTAGGGTGCGATGGGCGAGAATGGACAAATGGCAGAGACAGTTTGCGAGGTGGAGGATCATAGAATCTTCCAGAAACTTCTCCTCTCACACTTACCTCTCTGAATTCACCCAGGGATAAGTAAGAGATCATCAATCTCGAAGTGGAATCAAGAACTATCAGAGAGAGGACACTAATCAAAATCCCAGAAGCTGACTCACCCCCGTACAATCATCTATATATGGATCCCTCATCACAGAGATCTAGAGGTTGGAATGTTGTATCATGTAAGGAAGTGATGTTGGTTTCTTGGTGCAAAATCATAGTGTTGGGTGATCTAAGCTTTACATGAGGTGAAGAAGGGCTTTCCTGCTGGAGGATGATGCTGGGTCAGAACAATTGGTTGTAATCCTCTTTTCTATTCTTGATATTAATAAAGCTATTCAAGTTTTACTCCACATTCTTCTATGTTTGATGATATGTGCATTTGTGTGGTCAATACATATCTTGTCCGTTATTGCTTATGAATGTAGATCTCTTTTATTCGATAGTATTATGCTACTTCGATTCCATAGGTGCTCTTTGATGCTGGGTAGACGAAGAAGAAGTAGCAAAGATCTATCAGAAAGGAGAGGAACCAAGCAAAGAACCAAGCGCAAGACTGAGGTTGGTGTCCTTTGTTCCCCTCTTATCTACTTCTCATAAAGGAAAGCGAAAGTAGTTTTAGTTTGTTTGTTTCTAAGATAGCTACCAGTCTTAGTGGGACTAGCAGCTCCGAGTGGACACTAGATTTCCCGATAACAAAATGGCGACTCCACTGGGGAGGGAATAGATTGTTTTCTATTCTATATTTGTTTGTTTCATAAAGTTACAGACGGAGCCTGAAGTCAAGCCAGCTAGCCTTCGAATTGCATTTTCTATGCAAGCGCAAAGTAGATCAATGCTGCTTCAGTCTATCTCTGGGTTTTGTTTATAAATTGAAAAATCGATCCGCAAGCACTCTAATTGCCCTAGTGGTGGCTCTAGTAACCTCATTAGATCAACCCCTGTGATTTATATTTGTTGAACATCACTTGCTCGGCCTAAATCCCTGAATTGAGCTGCAAACTGTGACTAAAGACCAAGTAAAAGTCTCACACTGGAACCATCGTACCCTCTCTTCAAGGAAGTCTGTGTGCATTGCATCTCCCAGTGCAGTAGGTGAGATGCATACTGGATTCCTTGTGTAACAGGTATGATGGCCAGAGAAGTTTAATTTTGCCTTCAGACTTTGGTTTTTCTTGACTCTCTTCAGCTCTATTCAGGAGTTTTTCTATGTGTGATCAATATACCTCTGTGGAAACCCCCTTCCTTTCCATCATTCCACCTCCATTGTGCAAAGAAATGTAAATGTTTTTATGTATTATGCGCCATTTTCAATTCTCTTTTACAAAGAAGTAGCGTAATCAGACTTTCGTTTCTTGATTTAGAAGTGTCGCAAGTGTCGTTTTCAGTCATAGAAGAGAATCCTATTGTTCTTGATGGTCGATTATACTATTACTCTTGTATCTCATCATCACCTCCACTGTGTTTTAGCCGATCATACGCCTCGATTTGATTGTTTACCCCTTTTAGGAATAGCTACGATGAGTGATCTTGCTAGCCATCCTTGTGACACAACCGTGATTGGAAAATTCCAAACCTTACCTGGAATCAGTTGCTACCCTAAATTATCACTTGTTCCTCAAAAAACGAGTCTCCTTTAAGCTCTTTTCACTTGACTCGTAAAATATCAAAAGATTGCCGAGCGATTAGCCTCTCCGGCTCATTAAAGTCATCGGAAGTGCTATCCCTCCTCTAGATTTTAATCTTTTTGGACCTGAGGGATTATTACACAAAAAGATTGAGTGCTT
>APFE031225846.1:282442-294565 GCA_000404065.3 Pinus taeda | reverse complement strand
AGACATTTCTGGGCACTGCAACCCCAATCATAAATGTCCATAAACCAAAGGCTCCTAAGTCCCTAAAAGTGTTGCTTCGCTCCCTAAAGAAAGAAGGTCAGCTGATTACATCATCTCCCAGAAGTTGTCCATAGAAAACTGCTCAGAACTGGTTAAAGCTGGACCATACAGAATGCCCAGTGCAGAGGGTGTGATGCATCTCACCTACTCAGTGTAAAGGGTGTGATGCATACTGGAAAGCCCTTCTCTAGGGTGCAATGGGCAAGAATGGACAAATGGAAGAGACAGTTTGCGAGGTGGAGGATCATATAATCTTCCAGAAACTTCTCCTCTGACACTTGCTTCTCTGAATTCACCCAGGGATGAGTAAGATATCATCAATCTCCAAGTGGAATCAAGAACTATCAGAGAGAGGACACTAACCAAAATCCAAGAAGCTGACTCACCCTCCTACAATCATCTATATTTGGATCCCTCATCACAGAGATCCAGAGGCTAGAATCTTGTATCTTGTAAGGAAGTGGTGTTGGTTTCCTGGTGCAACATCATAGTGTTGGGTGATCTAAGCTTTACATGAGGTGAAGAAGGGCTTTCTTGCTGGAGGATGATGCTGGGTTAGAACAATTGGTTGTAATCCTCTTTGCTATTCTTGATATTAATAAAGCTATTCAATTTTTCCTCCACATTCTTGTATGTCTGATGATATATCCATTTGTGTGGTCAATACATATCTGGTCCCGTATTGCTTATGATTGTAGATATCTATTCTTCGATAGTATTATGCTGCTTTGATTCCACTGGTGCTCTTTGAAGCTGGGTAGACAAAGAAGAAGAGACAAAGATCTATCAGAAAGGAGAGGAACCAAGCAAGGAACCAAGCGCAAGACTGAGGTTGGTGTCCTTTGTTCCCCTCTTATCTACTTCTCATAAAGGAAAGTGAAAGTAGTTTAGTTTGTTTGTTTCTAAGATAGCTACCAGTCTTAGTGGGACTAGCAACTCTGAGTGGACACTAGATTTCCTGATAACAAAATGGCGACTCCACTGGGGAGCGAATAGATTGTTTGCTAGTATATATTTGTTTGTTTTATAAAGTTACAGATGGAGCCTGAAGTCAAGCCAGCTAGCCTTCGAATTGCATTTTCTATGAAAGTGCAAAGTAGATCAACGTTGCTTCAATCTATCTCCAAGTTTTGTTTTTAAATTGAACAATTGATCTGCAAACACTCTAATTTCCCTAGTGGTGGCTCTAGTAACCTCATTAGATCAACCCCTGTGATTTATATTTACTGAACATCACTTTCTCAGCCTAAATCCCTGAACTGAGCTGCAAAATGTGACCAAAGACCAAGTAAAAGTCTCGCACTGGTACCATCGCACCCTCTCTTCAAGGAAGTCTGTATGCATCGCACCTCTCGTGTGCAGTAGGTGAGATGCATACTGGATTCCCTGTGTAACAGGTGTGATGGTCAGAGAAGGTTAATTTTGCCTTCAGACTTTGGTTTTTCTTCACTCTTTTAAGCTCTATTCAGGAGTTTTGATGTCTGTGATCAGTATACCTCTGTGGAAACCCCCTTCCTTTCCATCATGTCGTCTCCATTGTGCAAAGAACTGTAAATGTTTTTATGTATTGTGTGAAATTTTTAGTTCTCTTTTATAAAGAAGTGGTATAATCAGACTGTTGTTTCTTGATTTAGATGTGTTGCAAGTGTCGTTTTCAGTCATAGAAGAGAATCCTATTGTTCTTGATGGTTGATTATACTATTACTCTTGTATGTGATTTGAATTAGTAGTTTTTCAAGTGTGGAAAACAATTTTCAATTCGAAATTGCAAAGTGTCATCATTATCTTCACTTCGTTTTGAAGAGAAATTTGTTAGTATTGTCTCTTTGAAAAGATAATTCAGATTTGTACTTAGCATTCTTCATGTCATTCACACATTAAGAATGCTGAAAAAAAATACATGCATGTGCATTTGCATTTAGATTGCTTGTTGATTTGATTTAGGATAGTGCATTTAGTGTGTGCTCTGTGCTCTTTGTTGAAAGAATCCCATTTTTCTTTCCTTAGTAGCTAGGATTTTCATTGCAAAAGAAGATTAAATGATTTTTTATCATCTTAGACTGCATTTTAGGAATTGTATATCTACATCATGCGGTGAACCTAAAAGGAAAATTCTTAAGCAAGATCAACTGTAAAATAAATTCAATGAACATAAAAATGCTTTGGAACATAACGCACAACATCTAGAAGTCTAGGCTAGAGACATATTTCAGCATCATTACGCCTGGTAACTATCACTTTCATTGCTGGTTGGGTGATTCCTCCTCTTTGAGACGACAAGTGCCAGTATGGACTTGTGCTCCCACGTACCGTCAAGTATATATTGGGAGACCACAATAGGCTATATCCTTTATCCTTAGGAAGCCATGTTTTCCGCCCTATCGATCGCAATGCACTGAACACAACATTCAGGAAGATTGACTACCGAACTGTAAAAAGTATTCTACAATTTTGCGATTGGTTTTGTAATCCCTCTGCCTAGATTTCTATTCAGACTCCTTAAAGGAAAAGGTCCATCAGAGCACTTGTCACGTCAGGATCATTAAAAATCGAAGGTGACTAGAGTTATCTTTTGTTTTTTCTCGACTCTTAAAAATTGAAAAAACAAGTTGTGTCAAAGGCTCTAAAATTCATTTAATTCGGAATAATTTTTCCCCTTTTTATTTTGAGTTGATCAAGTAATCCGCAATCATGGAAGAAAGTCAATCAAAACTCTATCGTTCACAGAGACTTACATGTCAACCGTCGTTGACTCCAAAAACGAAGCTATTCCAGACAAAGCAAACCCGTTTGATTGGATCGAAGTCCCCTAGGTTGGTTGGGGCAAGTACTCCAACATCCTCAAAGAATCCGGTTACTCCGAACATTTCTGGTATCCCTGCCTCTACAGAAGAAATTCCGCAGCCACAAGAGGACATTACAACTGATCCTAGTGTGACGGTAAACACTTCTATCCCCAAACCGGTTCCATCTATAATTGATTCGGAAGGTGTTACTCCCCGAACATCTCTTGCTACAGAACTTATACATTCTTCGACACCAGAAATATTTTACGGGCCTGACAGTCTACCTCTTCCTCCTGGATTGATTTCCATAGAAGAGATTGTGGAAGATCCTTCATCTAATGCTCCATCGCAATTTGGAGCTGGGATCACCCTATATCCTTCTTCATCAGAAATTAGTCTCTTGCCATCGAAAGTTCCTAAAGAATCACTGAGGAATATTTTGGATAAACTAAATATGTATGAACAACCATCGACATCTAGGACTGTGTCATCCAACACAGCAGCGACATAACTTCCTACTGCTACTTCGACAATGTTCGCTGGCGTGCCATCTGTCCCAACTAGCTCTCAATCGCTGGATGGAATCCATCCAGGGGCTGTTTTGACAGTGTGGTATGTTCCTGTTTTTTCACCAGGAATAGTATCTGGAATCTCTTATGTTGAGTCTCAGCAAATTGACCCTTCATAGTGTCAATTTGGGCAATCCCGTCCCCAAAGGAAAATCATTCCTTTGAGCACTGGATTGCCGCCATATGGAGGGCAGTATGCCCTTTCATTGTCTTCTTTGAGAGAACAACCATGCGAGAGTTCACAACAAAATTTAGATTATGTTGGAATTACATCTAGTGATTGAGTGCCAATCCTGCCTCAACAACCAAGAGTTGTATACTCAATGCAACAAAGTTTACCTATGTCAAATATCCCCACTACGCCCGCTATTTTGGAAGTGTTGCAAGTACAAGCGTTGCCTATTGTATGCCAACCTCAAGTTTCTCAGGTCGTAAAGCAACAACCTCTTGTCCTTACGACGCGACCGCAATCACCAACTAGCGGAATGACCCAGGCTCAAACATGGATTATTACCCCTCATCTTGGTCAAACAGTCAGTACTGGACAATAGCTCATGGCTTCACAACCATGGCTGGTGCAATACCAACAACCGTAATTCCAACATGCTTACCAAGGATCTGAGCAACAAGTCTTTGCAGGTAATGGGCACACGTATATTCAAAACGGTCAATATCAATCATTTCATAATGGTCATGCCCATCAACCTTACCAAAATTACCAGCATCAAATGCATTATGCTGGTATGCAAAGACCAACTGCTCAAGTAATTCCATATTATCCTGGGTATGCTTCGCCGAGCCTGAATCAACAGTTGCCTTTCATGGCGACTTTAGAGTTACTGGATCTAAATCGACTAACGAATGATCCAATTGCCTATGCCCCTTGGTGGCCAGTGATTCCGCATAAACTTCCATCATATATTCTTAAATTTAATGGAAATCCGGGTGAAGACCTGTTGAATAATGTGATGAATTTTCATTTATGGTTTTCATCAAACACTCTCAATGATGATTCAATCAGGCTTCGCATTTTTCAGTGAATGTTAACTGGTCCGGCAACAAAATGGTATATCGAATTGCTGAGAGCTTCTTTTGATAACCTCAGTACCCTAGCCACAACCTTTTTAACCCATTTTCAGTTACCCATAAGGTACGAAACGGGAACAGAGCTTCTTACCAATTTCAAACAAACGACGACCACTCACATATCTGATCATATTCATGAGTGGCGACATCGTTGTAGAATGTAAAAACATATGTTCTTGATTAGCTATTGGCTGAATGGTTTATTAAGTCATTGTTACCTTCTATTATAGAAGATGTGGCATAGAGAGGAGTCGTCACTAAAGAGCAAGTTATTACTCGTGCACAATATCTAGACTTGATATATACTCAGTCTGGCACGCTCTACAATAAAATCCCTGATGCTCCTAGACCGGAATATTCCATTCCTCCCCCTCTTAAATCAAATAAAGACTCTCATGCCGACGATGGTGTGATAGGTACGACTAGCATGAAAACCGTAAAGGCTACTTCAAAGAAATCCCGTATGGTTTCAAGTCAAAATGCAAATGAAGAACTTCTCGCCTCGGAAGTAACTGTCGTGTCAACTGAAAAAGGAAAAGAAACCAAGCAACCAGTAGGCAAGAAGAAAAAGAAAGGGAAGAAGAAAAAATAGGAGGAGTCGTCTCCTGAAAAATCTTTTACAAACCCTCCTGGAGATAAGAAACCATATCGTCCATGCCTAATATGTGACGAGGATCATTGGACGAGAGAGTGTCCATATAAAGCTAAGCTTAGAAAATTCTTCAAGAGTTCAAAAACCTCGGCAGTATTGACTGATCCGTTTCCAAATCCAGGAATAAATTTGTTGCTAGCGACAATGCTTCCCCGTCCCAAGTGCTAATGTTGTTTGTTTCGAAGCAGCAAAATGATGCTTTGATATCGACAAGGAATAAAGATTACGGGAATCAACAGATGTCAAACAACAAGGATAATGATCAACCTAGTAATTTGACAACAAGTTCACCCGAAGTTCTGCCACCCATCATCCCTGAACTGACGATAAAACCGCCAAAGGGAGTAATACACAAATCGACGTTTAATCCTCATGCCATAGCAACACAACATTATAATATACTGGAGGATTTGGCCCAATCACCATCCGCTATGTCGACACTTGAGGTACTGCAAAATTGCCCCTCCCAAAGCCAGGCTTTATTTTCAGTGCTAGGTAGGTTTTACCCAACGGATTCCAATCTTGTATCCTTTAATCACAAAGGATATGACCCTCAGTTACCAGCTCAACTAGATTTCCATATTCAAGTGAAAGCCCTCAACAAAACTGTTCATCGAACAATTATTGATGAGGGGGAATCTACATGTATTATGTTGATGAGTTGCTGGAAAACTTCAGGATATCCAACCTTGTCCCGATCATCGATAACATTAAAAGCATTTGATGGACGAACATACACCCCATATGGGATATTGAGTAACTTGCAAGTCGAACTGGGGGGAAAAAAGTAGAAATTGATGTTGAAGTTATCGATGGAAACCTCAATTACAACATCCTACTAGGAAGGCCCTGGATATATGCCATGGCTGCCGTTGTGTCGACCTACTTTAGGAAGATTGCATTTCCCTTCCAAGGAGGAATTACAATCTTCGACCAAAAAAAATTTCTCCCCAATAGTTCACAAGTTACGGGAAGCATTCCGATGATCCATGGAAGCCCTCATTCGCTTCAAAATATCGGAGTAGGCCTACTAAAAGACCCTACATTAATGGGGACTTTTACCCTACTGCCTCCAATCAATTTGGCGGAAGTGGCCAAAGTGGGAACATGCAATATGATATCTTCTATTCAAAAGATGACAGAAAATGATATTAACATGGATCATCTGCAGGTATTGCCTCTAAGCACAATAGAAATATTTTAGCAATCAATGTTTTTGGCATGGGAGGCAAACCAGAATCAACACTCATCAAGCGTTTGGATAGATAGGTCTAAGGAATATGGCACCCCTTAAGATCCTTGGTCACAAGTACATTCTACAGACGAAGGAATAGTTCAGTCAATGATGATTGACGAGGCACCATGGGAAGGTTACCACCATCATTCCCATCTTTCGGATTGTAAGGAGGATAATTCCAGTGACCTTGAGCATCCCTTAGTTCTTGACTTTCTATCAAATAATGTAAATACGGTGGATTCCGAGTGAAACCTGTCTAATATTGGAGAAACTATCGCCATAAATATCTCGACCAAAACAAATGTTGTAGAGAATATTCATGTCGGCAAATCTTGTTCTTCTTCAGAACTGGAAGTATATTACGCTCTCTTTCATGAGTTTAGAGATGTCTTTGCATGATCTTATGATGAAATGCCAGGCATTGACTCGAGCATAGTTGAACATGAAATTAAAATGTATCCAGATGTCAAAACGGTACGACAATGGCTCTGGCAGGTGCACCCTAAGAAAGCTGCTACCTTCAAGGCGGAAGTTGAAAAACTCCTCCATGCTGGTTTTATTTACCCGATTCCTCTAATTGATTAGGTATCGAATATTTTTCCTGTGATGAAGAAACAATGAACGATTAGAGTGTGTGTCGATTATAGGGATGTAAATAAAGCTTGTCCGAAAGACAACTACCCTACGCCCTTCATTGACCAGATAATTGATTAATGTGCCGGATGTGAAATATTTTCATTTATGGATGGATTTTCTGGGTATAATCAAATAAATATCTGCCCATAGGACCAATCAAAGACTACATTTATTTGTCCGTGGGGCACATTCGCATATCGCAAGCTACCCTTTGGTTTAAATAACACAGGGGCAACATTTCAGAGAGCAACGAATTATGCTTTCCATGACATCAAGAACATCATTCAACCATATCTCGACGATCTTCCAGCTCCTTAACGAAAGCAGACCGATCATCCACAACATTTGAGAGCGATATTTCTACATTGCTGACACTACAAGATACGACTCAACCCGCACAAATGTGCATTTTGTGTCAGTTCTGGTCATTTACTTAGCTTTGTGGTCTCAAAGGATGGGATTCATCTCAACCCATGTAAGGTTTAGGCAATCATCGATTTGCCTCCACCTTCAAATTTGCTTCAGATTCAGAAACTGCAAGGGAAAGCAAACTTTCTGAGGAGGTTCATTACAAATTACACCGAACTTGCTAAAGTTTATACTCGTTTATTGAAAAAAGAAGTACTCTCCATTTGGGAGTAGGTCGCGCAAGCTTCCTTTGATGCTTTAAAACAATCCCTAATAAAAGCGTCATTAATGTATGCTCTTGATTATCAAAAAGACTTTAACCTATATCTGGCTACAACGGATATGACCATAGCGATGGTTTTAGTTCAAGAAAATAATGGAATTGAACATCCTATATATTATTTAAGCTGAAACTTAAATGATACGGAAATGAAGTACTCCTACGTTGAAAAGCTAGCTCTTGCAGCTGTTCAAGCGATACAAAGATTTTGACACTATGTCCTCTTCAGAAAAACTACCATTTTGTCAGATTGCAACCCCATGACTTATATATTGTCGCGAGAGTTGCTGGGGGGAAAATATTCAAAATGGATAGCAATTTTACAAGAGTTTGATCAGGAATTCAAGAAATCCAAATCAAAGAAATCCCTAGTTTTTGTGGAGTTACTATGTGATATCTCATCGTCGTCCAACGATGCAACTTCCGAAGAAGCAATCATGGACGAAAATTTATTTCTGATATCTTCAAGCAATCTGTGGTATGGAGATATAATTATCTATCTCCAAACCCAAACATATAGGTCTAATACCACACGCTCAGAACAACGACGGATTTGATACCAAGTAAAAGACCACATGATCGTCGGTGATACACTTTACCGTCGTGGTGTCGATATAGTTCTGCAAAGGTGCCTCACCCAGGAGGAGGCCGAAAAGTCCTGAATGATTGTCATTTAGGCATGTGTGGGGGGCATCAATCTGGTTATGCTACGATGCAAAAGATTTTATGAGCAGGATACTTCTGGCCAACAATGTTCAAAGATTACATAACCGCAGTCAGAAGTTGCCATGCTTGTCAAATCTTCGATAGCAAAACCAGGAGACCAGCCGCACCTCTGCAACCAGTAGTTTTTGTTGGGCCATTCACCAAATGGGGCATAGATTTCATGACATGTAACCCCACCTCGGCCAGGGGGCATGGGTATATCATATTCGCAGTAGACTATTTTACCAAATGGGCCGAGACGATGCCTACATTAAACAACAGTGGCAAAATGGCTGCCCTTTTCTTTTTCAATCACGTAGTCTCCAGATTCGGCATTCCACAGGCCATAGTCACAGATCATGGATCGCATTTTTGGTGTTGGGTTGTGTTATATTATTTCCATGACTAACCTACGTAGTGAACCGAGGGCTTAGAGGGGGGGTGGAGTCCCCCCTTCGTTGCATCGATTGCATAGCCGGGGGGTCACAGGGGGGGCGATGGCCCCTCCTGTCCAGCGGGTTTGAGGGGGGTGGGTATCCCCCCTCTGCGGGGTCTAGGGCAGCGTCGTGGGAAATTTTTTTTTGGACCCTATATTAGGTTGGGCGAACCTACCTATGGTTTTCGGTCCATGGTTTTGGACGCGATGGTTTTTGGTCCATGGTATTGGATGCTTCGGCATGTATAATATGTATTGTAACATTGAAAGGAACATAATGAAAAATCAAGCTGGTAGTCCCGGTCTTGGATCCAGTGGGAAATATCTGTGTATATGTGTTTTATGTGTTATGCTCTCGCATTTTTATTTTTCTGTGATTTAGATTCGTATGTAGGTAATTTCTGTACGGGGTTAAAACCTACATTTGGTATCAGAGCTATTTTGGATTCAAGGGGATGCCTTTGTTGCTGAGGGGTTTCGCTTGGGCCTGTGGTAGACCCTATTCAGTGGGAGATCTACGAGATCGATTCTGGTGGTGAAAGAAGATGGCGAGCAGCAGAAAGATAGAGATTGATAAGCTTAATGGTTAGAGTTTTGAGTTGTGGAAGCTCAAGATGAAGAATCTGTTGGTGGATAAAGATCAGTGGATCGCGGTAGATTCATGTGTTAAACCAACGGGAGTGACCAATGAAGAATGGAAGAAGTTGGATCAGAAGACAAAGAGCACAATACAATTGTGTGTCTCAAATTTAGTATTGCTGAATGTGTATTAGGGGAAGCTACGACGAAGGCTTTATGGGACAAGTTAGGGACTTTGTACCAATCTAAGTCTCTGGTGAATAAACTATTCCTACGGAAAAAGCTGTATAACCTAAGGATGAAAGATGGATACTTGGTGACAGAGCATATGAATGCGTTTAATACTATGGTAAGTCAGTTATCATCTGTTGATATTAAAATTTCAAATGAAGATAAGTGCATCAGCTTGTTGTGTTCTCTACCAGACTCGTGGGATAGTCGAGTTATTGCAATAGTAGCAATGCAACTGCTTTGCAGTTTGATGAAATAGTCTCAACCTTGCTGATGGAGGAGATGAGACAGAAAAATATGGACAGCTAGAATGGTGATTCCTTATCTGTATGAGGACAGTCCCAGAACAGAAACAAAAATAAGTCATCGAGTGGGAGATTTAAATCTAGAGGGAGATCTAAATCTCCAGGAAAACCTATAAAGGTGGTGTGCTGGAAATGCAGAAAGGAAGGTCACTTCAGAAGGGACTGTAAATCTAAAGCTCCTGATAAAGGAAAGGGATCTGATGATGCTCCTTCTGTAGAGGCGAAAACCACCTCAGATGAAGGTGGGGATGTGTACTTGGCTTCTTCAAGTACACATGTAGATCATGAGGCATGGTTGATTGACTCAGGTGCATCCTTTCACTCCATTCCCCAGAGAGAGTGGTTCTGCGAGTATGAGAAATACAATGGTGGTGCTGTATTCTTAGGAGATGATAGGAAGGCTAGAATCATTGGTCGCGGAAAAATAAAGTTGAAGTTTCAGGGTGGAAGGGTTAGAACCCTTCTAGGTGTTCTGCATATTCCTGCATTGGTCAGAAATCTGATTTCTGTAAGCAAGTTGGATGATGCAGGTGTAAAGACAGTGTTTGAGAAGGATACCTGCAAGATTGTTTGAGGAGCACTGGTATTGATGCGGGGAGTTCGGATTGGAACTCTGTACAAGATGCAAGGTAGCACTATTGTTGACAGGTGCAATAGTTCTATGGTTCTTGAAAATGGAGCAGAAAATCTAGTGGTCTCTGGAGAGAAGACCATCTTGTGGCATCAAAGGCTTGGACATATTGGAGAGAAGGGCCTTCGAATACTTCATGGTAAAGGTATGGTAGAAGGTCTGAGTAATAGCTCTTTGGATTTTGATTCTGTGAAAATTGTGTATATGGGAAGCAGAATTGGGTGAGTTTCCCCTCTGGTGGTAAGAGGACGAAACATATATTAGAGCTTGTGCACAGTGATGTGTTTGGACCTGTGAAGGTTCCATCACTGGGTAAGTCTATGTAATATGTACCATTTATAGATTAATTCTCAAGGAATACATCGGTATATTTCCTTAAGAATAAATCTGAAGTCTTTGATAGGTTTAAAGAATTTAAGGCTCTGGTGAAAAATCAGACAGAGAAGAAGATAAAGGTGTTGAGGACAGATAATGGTGGAGAATTCTGCAGCAAGGAATTTGAAGAATTCTGTAAGAAGTATGGTATAACATGGCAGAAGACTACTCCATATACGCCTCAGCAAAATGGATTCGCAGAAAGAATTAACAAGACGTTGATGGAAAGGGAAAGAAGCATGCTCAGTGGTGCCGAGTTAGGATAGGAATTCTAGGCAGAGGCGACGGATACTGCATGTTACTTGGTCAACAGGTCACCTTCATCAGCGTTGGAGGATAAGACTCCACAAGAAGTATGGACTCGTAAGAAACCCTCTCTTTCACATTTGAGGATATTTGGATGTGATGCATATACATGTTCCAAAGGAGAAACGAACCAAGTTGGATAGTAAATCTAAAAATTGCATCTTTATTGGGTATAAGGATGGTTTAAAGGGTTATAAGCTTTGGAACCCAGTAACAAGGAAGGTTGTGTATAATTAAATTAAATTAATTAAAATTAAACATTCAAGCCGACATTCTGCTGATCAATTTTTTTTTTTTCCACATTATTATTTATTTCCTTCTAAGCAACTCTTCTTTTATCATCATTCATAAGTCCTGATGATGGATCCCAGTTGGGATTTGAAACGTTGGCATAAAAATGTTCATACTGTGGGTTCTCTGGTAACTGATTCAAAAGGTTGTGTATAGTCGAGATGTGGTGCTCAGAGAGGTGAAAGATGTTAAGTCCAACCAAAACCTGTGAAGATAGAGTTTGAACTAAAGGAGGAAGAATTAGACTTTGTAGCAGAGGAGGAATCAGAAGATGAAGAGCCACAAACTTCGGCTGTGAGAAGATCAGTTCGAGAAAGAAGGCAGCCAGAAAGGTATAGTCCATCTGCTTTCTGTTCAAATTTTTCTTTATCTGTCATTGATGATGATCCCAGAACTGTGAAGGAAGCAGTGGATTCAGAGGATGGAAAACTCTAGAAAGAGGCCATGGTTGATGAAATGACATCTTTGCACAAAAAATGAAGCTTGGGATCTGGTGGAGTTGCCGGCTGGAAGGAAACCCATTGGTAGCAAATGGGTGTTCAAGAAGAAG
>APFE031225846.1:248762-264842 GCA_000404065.3 Pinus taeda | reverse complement strand
AAACAGGATAACCCAAACCCACGGAGGCAAGTGTGAAAAAAAGATGAGATGTCCCCACCCAGACACGAATGCAGACAAGTGCCATGTTCAAGAGCGACATACTGCCGACACGATGATAATTGTGGTTCCTTTTTTCCCCACCATTTCTGGAAAGTACCCCAGTTATTTTTGGATGAAAAGCTTGACGGGGATAGCATATGCTTGGGAGGCGTCATTTTGACGGAATCCAATGTCATTCAGTTTTAACGAGTCTGACGGAGGAAGAACTCCACGTCTTTTCATGTTTAGAGATTTTGAAAAGACAGCGGAAAAGTAAACTCCAGGGGTGTCCTTTTTCGTAAAGTTGTGTTTCTCGAGCCCGAAAAAGTATAAAACAATGCTCGAAAGAACTGCCCGATCATTATGATCGAGGAGTACTTTTCATAAGTAGTGATTCTGATCTGAAAAAGTAAAAAAGTGATCGAAACCACGTCGCTTCATGACCGTTAACGAACCTGAAACGACAAGGGTCTAACAATCTTTTCGTTTTTACACGGTCGGAAAAGGGTTTAAAGACGACCACCTCTCATTTACATTTAACGAGTTAAGAGGGCCAACCCAACATTCTTTTCACGTTTAGAGAGTCAGAAAAGAGAAAAAAGGTGACTCCAAAGTGACTTTTTCGTGTATTTATCGAGTTCAAAAAGGTACAAAATACAACTCGTTTCATCGCCTAAGCCGCACAAACACTTGTCGCTGCACAAGAAATCGGTGTAAAATCCATTTTTAACACAAATACACATTAAAATATTCGTAAAATGACTTTTAAAACCTATATGAGGGTCAAAGAGTTATAAAATGGGTGAAAATGGTAAAACAAGAAATTACTTTTCACTTTTTACCTTTGGAGAGCGACATTAGGGCTTTTGGTGTGCGATCTTCAATCGGCGATTGCGACAAATCCAGTTGGCCATTCGGAGCACTGTCAGTGTCAGGTAAGAGGTCTCTTCCTTTACTCCATTTCTATTCGTTTGAATTTTTTTTGAAATTTTTTTTTCATCCCCTATAGGGAGGATTTTAAAATTAAGGGCTGTACCCATTGGCTAGGGTTTCGGGCACGGACCCGCGCCAATGGGGCAACTTTCCCAAAGGGCACGCACCCATGGGTGTGACTGTTTTAGAAACAGTCGCACCAACGGCCGCACGGGTTTTTTGGCCAATTTTAACAAATTTAAACTATATTTATCCGCATTTTTAAGTTATACAAGGATCTAACTTGATGTTTTGGGCTTGTGTTCGCAGGGAAATACGCGAAAATGGTGATCATGTGGAAAGAATGAGAACATGACCAAGTGGACACATTGGTCTTAGCAGATGAGGACTGTATGGAGGCTCTCAGAGCATGTGGGCTCAAGAAATATTTCTTTTTGTCCTATTTACGAGCTCAGCCAGAGCTCTTACAGTATTTGATCAACTTGTGGGACGTACAGGAACAGGTGTTCTGAATACGGGACCAAGTATTGGAGTTAGACGTATTTGATGTCTACTTCCTTACTGGATTGTTGTGATGGGGGCCGGTGCCTCGACTGACCGGTAGTAGGCCATCTGGAGAGAAGATGGATGAGGTGAAGGCCCGAGTTTGCCCAGATGCAAGATACAGGTCGAGCACCTCGAAGGTGGATATCCCCACTGTCTCGGACTTGACACTCAGAGCATTGCTGTTCACCATCACACGCGCTGCGGGGGCATAGGCACCCCACGAAGCTACAAAGAACCACTTGATCTTGGCGACAAATTGCCTTAGTTCGACAGTCTTCAATTGGGCATCAGCAGTGACGACCAATATGAAGAGGCAGCTGACCAAGGCCAAGCAGGGCAAGTTGCAACAGTTCAGATATGGCTCCATCTTGGTGACGTTCTTCTTGGAACGTGTGCCAAGCTTCCATAGCCAAGGGGCCTTTGTTCTTGACTCGTCACCTCGAGAGCTGAGGATGGCTCAATGGGCGGCATTAATGCCGAGGGGTGGTGGCGGTCAGCAGATGTCTTTCAGAGCTGAGTTTTTCAGGTGGCTTCGCCGCCAACTGATTGTGGTGGAGGACTAGCCGTATGCGGGGACAGATTTCATCGGAGACCCTGACCTCCCTCTACTGGAGGGAGAGGACTGGGACGAGGAGATTGGTATGATCTCGTTTTTTGATTTTGTGTTTTTATGATTTTTTTTGTTAGTACATGCTTGTCCTAATGACCTTTATATGTATATGCAGATGTTGGCCCAGAGCGTCCAGCTGGCATGTCTCCCATTGCGAGGAGACACCCAGCAGCAACAGCAGCAGTGTATCCTCAGGAGGAGGGTGGTGACAGAGGAGAGCTCATTCAGAACCTCGAGGCTATCACTCGAGGGATTCCAGATTACGCTCGGCTAGCGAATGTCCCGCTAGCATACCAGAGGCACACGGTAGGGGTGCCAACTCACATCCACTGACTCCTGAGATGTTTAGTGCAAGCGATGACGTGCTACCATGAGCACCACCGAGACTAGATATCTAGGCTTTTTCTTTTCTATGCATATTTTTTGAGAGACATGTTGTCTCCGGATGTACTCAAACAAACAAGTATTATTTTTTGATGATGCATGTGGTGCAAACATTTTGGACACACACATATATATACATACGTTTTATGGTTTATTGTACTTTATGCTTCTTATGTTATGCTGAATTACATGTTATGAAAATGCCTGTCCAACACATAATTAGCTAATGCATCGTTTAATGTATTAAGTCGTCTTGGAATATGTTGATAAGCAATGAAATCAAAATCCCTTTCTAACAACTTAACACGTAAATACAACATTAAAATCCGATGATCTCTGACAGAATAATGCCCATTGAGTTGGTGGACGACAAGCTGAGAGTCCAAGTTCACAACCAATGTTCGAATGCCGAGGTTAATCGCCTCAGCCAATAATTCAATCACATCACTATATTCACCAACATTGTTCATTGTACAACCTAGACAAACCCCTTGAATGTCTACTAACTCACCATGAGGATCGTAGATCACCCATGCCATAGATGACATGTTGCGTGTACTGCGGGAGGCACCATCAACGAAACCAACGTAAGGCGATCCAGACATTTGTCCAAGAAGCAAAAGACACAATAAGCGGCAATCACATCGACACACCAAGACAAAACATGAAAACATGCACACACAACACACTTGCTGAAAGGACACGTATATACAAAAAAGAGAGTGCCTGGACTCATGCATAGTATTTTTTCAAATAAATCCCATTTCGGGGCTTATCCAGAGGATTCCCTTCGTAATCAATAAGCTCGTAGGCCCCTCTTTGCAAAACTCTTTTCACAATGTAGGGTCCGTGCCACATAGGCTCGAATTTTCTTGCCCCCAGCTTATTGTTAGCTTGATCATAGAGTAGTACTAAGTCTCCCTCAATGAAAGAGCGGGGATGAACAATGTTGTCGAAGTGAGTTTTCACTCACTTCTTTTGTGCTTCAATAGCTAAGGAGGCTAGTCGACGAGTCTCGTCTAGCCGCTCTAAGTAAAGAAGGCGCTCTTCTACTGGAGTAGTATCAGGGAGAAATTCGATGGTTATCTTTAATGAAGGAATCTCACACTCAATAGGAAGGGTAGCCTCCAGTTCATACACCAACTAAAAGGGAGTGAAACCGGTGGCGTCCTTCACGGAGGTGCGGTAGGCCCACAAAGCAGAAAACAACATCAAATTCCAATTGGACTTATGCATGCCAATAGTTCGTTGAAGAATTGTGACCAAGACCTTGTTCACGGCTTCCACTTGACCATTTGCCTGAGGATAGTATGGGGTTGAACTATCATGCCGTAGGCCCAGCTGGGTTGTTAGCTTGGTCATCATGTGATTACGAATATGCTTTCTGTGATCAGTGATGATGGCTTGGGGGACTCCGAACCGCGAGATAACATGGTTGAACAAAAACTTCGTCGCGGTGTGACCGTCTTCAGACAATGTAGGCATCGCCTCAGCCCATTTCGTGAAATAATCAAAAACAACGATGATGTACCCATGCCCCCCAGCCGAGCGAGGGTTACAGGTCATATAATCGATGCCCCATTTGGCAAAAGGACCGACGGTAACAACAGGGTGCAATGGAGGAGGGGGTGCATGCATCTTCCGTTGGTAAATTTGGCACTCAATACATGAACGGACAACAAGAATGCAATCCTTGAAAATGGAGGGCCAAAAGTAACCAACACAGAGGATTTTTTGTGTAGTGGCATATCCAGACATGTGACCACCATAGGCACCAGAGTGGTAGTCATTTAAAACTCTCTCTACTTCTTTGATTGTCAAGAATCGACGAAGAATAGAATCAACGCTGAGACGGTATAGGGTGTCTCCAACAATGCGATATGGTTAGGCTTGATGGCAGACCCGTGGGCGAGCATCCTTAGAGGTCTCGAGATGGAAGGAGGACGTCTGCAAGTAGACAATAATATCCCCGTACCAGGGATCAAGGGTGCTAATGAGGAAGAGAGTTTCATCCGGAATGGAATCCTCTAACTGAGAGGAGGCAATAGTAGATGGCAAAGAACACAACAGTTCAGTGAAAACAAGCGATTTATTAGACTTGGCTGCAGTGAATTCCAAGTCGAACTCTTGGAGGATGACTATCCACTTTGAGTATTTGCCCCCCAGCAACTGACGTGACAAAATGTACATCATTGGGTTGCAATCAGAGATCACTGTTGTAGTACGCAACAAGATGTAATGATGGAAGCGTTGGATGACGCAAACGGTGGCCAGTGCCAGCTTCTCGAAATAAGCATATCGAGATTCCGTGTCTAACAAATTGCGGCTAAGGTAATAAATAACATGTTTAGTGCCATCATTGTCATCCTAAACAAGAACCATGCCGATGGTGGTATCAGCAGTGACCAGATACAACGTGTAATCGCGATGGTAATTTGGAGGACGCAACAAAGGGGTGGAAACCAGAAGAGTCTTAAGATGTTCGAAAGACACTTGAGCTATGGCATCTGATCGAAACGGGGTGTCACACTTCAGTAACCGCATGAAACCTTTTGCCACCTCGGCATAATTCGAGATGAATCGTCGTAAAAAGTTTTCTTTACCCTGCAAGATTTGCAGTTGCCGCAAAGAAGCAAGGGGAGGAAGATTCAAAATAGCCTCGACTTTAAGGGGATCCAAGCGGATGCCCTCTCAGGAGACGATAAACCCGAGAAGTCGGCCAGACTCCATGCAAAAGACACATTTATGTGGATTAAGTCGAATATGGTAGTGTCGACAGCGGAGAAAGATTTCGCGGAGATGCGACAGATGGTCTTGGCATTTAGCTGAATGAGCGGGAAGGTCATCCAGATAAGGCTACACGATGTGCCGAATATCATGAAAAGCATAGGACATTACGCATTGAAAAGTGGCGCCGGCATTCTTGAGACCGAAAGGGAGCTTTTTATAAGCGAAAGTACCCCACGGACAGGTAAAGGCCGTCTTGTGTTGATTAGCTGCCGCGATATTAAGCTGGTTATACCCAGAAAAGCCATCCATAAACGAATAGTACCCTACTTTTTATCCACAGGGATGATGTTAGAGACCCAATCTATGAGTGGGATGGGGTAGATGAAGCCAACTTTAAGAAGCTTTTTTACTCCCGCTTTGATTGCTGCAGCCTTTCGGGGGTGCACAGGGCGTAAATGCTGACGAACAGGTTTAGCTCCTGGATACATAGGTATCTCATGCACTACGATGCTTGGATCAATTCCGGGCATCTCTTCATAAGACCATGCAAAGACGTCACAGAACTCGCGAAAAGGAGATATATAGATTTGAACTTCCTCAGGAGTGCAAGTGACTCCTATGTAGATGTGCTCGACAATCCCTGGTTTGACAGAGATGTCGATAGGTTGAGTCTGTGTAATGTTCCCCAAATTCCCTTCAGAAAACACTTGATATACTTGAATGGGTGTCTGAAGGGGTTGTGAAGGGAGACAAGGAGCAAACCGCTCGAGACAAGCCAATGTTTCCCGAAGGGTAGGGAGAAATGAGGAATGGTGATGAAGATTGAACCATGGAGGTTCCTCGAGAGACATGGTTTCTATGATGGCTTCGTTGGAAGGAAATATTTCCTTTAACGGATCCGAGGAGGTGCATTCTCCAAGCCATAGGGGAATAGTTGTATGAGTCAAGAGCTCCACTTAAAGAAGCAGATTCATCAGGAGGAGCCGATACAGCAACAATTTCAATGTAGTTGAGCTCGGCGGGACTTAAGGGCATCTCCTCGCCCCACGATTCGATCTGTTCAATGGGGGGGATGACCCAAGGATATGAACGAACCGAAATCATAATGATAGAGGTGAGGTTTGCAGGTGGGAGTGAAAAGACACCCATGAGGGCGGGATCTTTGAAGAGCTCGGATCCCACACTCTCGAAGGGGATGGAGGTATGCTCCACGAAAGGCACATTGCCTTCAGAAGAAGAAGCGAAGAAGGAGAGCTGGTCTACCGTGACAATTTTCCCCTGATGAGGGAAATGAATGAAGCGAAAGAGGAATGAAGCCAAGGCACGCATGGCATATGTCCAGCTTCGGCCCAAAAGGAGGTTGTAAGTAAGATTTACATCAATGACCTCAACCTCCACTTCAATGGTCTTCCCTTCCAAAGTAATCAGGAATTGTTGAAGGATACCATAGGGCTGAGATTCTCTCCCATCAAAGGCTTCCAGCGTCGTGGGAGACTGGCTCAACGTCAGAGACCCAGTTGCTTTCCAACAAGCAACAAACATGATGCATGTTGACGCGCCTTCATCAATAATTGTACGATGAATCGTTTTCGAATTGATGACGACTTGAATGAGGAAGGCGATCTGATGAGGCAGCCTTGGGACATGGCTCTCGAGATCAAAGGTGATGAAACCCGAATCAGCTGGGTCGATGCCACCTATGGCCAATAGCAGGGACTTCCTCTGAGGGGGGAAGCTCTGGAGAACTAAGTCCTCAACTATGCTATAGTGCTGGGCAACACGAGCATTTCGGTTGTAAGATGATCTTCGGAGTACTCCTTTGGGAGGGGGTCGGATGGGCGTCTCAGCGCTAGGTCTCTCGATGTGGAGTAGACCAGAACTGGATGGAGGAGCACTTGAGGGAACCTCAGGCTCCTTCCCTGTGGATGACGGATATTACTTTGTTTGAGTCGTTACAAGAACGGGAATGGTTCCAGCCATGAACACTTGGGAACCAAAGGGAGAAGAAGACGAGGATGGATCGGCCACCATTTGAGTTTGTTGTGAGGGGAAAGGTTCTTTCAGAACCGCAGGAATCCCAGGAGCACCTTTCAATAAATGACTAACTTTGGACTGCCTTGGGCAGTCTTTGGTATAGTGATCCTCGTCAAAGATAAGACAAGGATACTTGGGTTTACGTTTGGCTCCTTCCTTGGGTGGAGGTTTGGAGGAGTCCTGTTTGGGTTGCTCAGATTTATTCTTTGCTTTCCCCTTTTTCTTTCCTTTCGAGGCCTTATCCGCCGTGGTGGACTGGACGGTGTTGACCTCGGAAGTACTTCCAGAATTAGAACCACCCTGAGAAGTGTTTTCGTTTGAAGCATTTGATTTTTGCTTCCTAGGGTTTGAGGATGATTTCTTCCACAACAGATTTACAGAGCCAATAAAACCGTCAAAAGATGGCTTTGGAAGAGCTTTGGATGTACCGTGTCTCGGGGCATCAGGCAAATACTCATATAAAGTACCTGACTGAGAATAAACTGAGTCGAGGTACTAAGTACGCGCAATAACTTGCTCTTCAGTCACACAAGCTCCCATAGCAATGTCCCGTGCGATCTTAGGGAAAAAGGAGGTCGTGAACCAATCGGTTAGGAGTTGATCAGGAATCAAGAACTTGATCAACCGATGACGCCATCTCCATTCATGTGTATGATCAGAGATGTGCGTGACCATGTCCTATTTGAGAGACGTAAGGAGATGCGTTCCCATCTCATACCAAATGGGTAATTGAAAATGAGTTAGGAATGCCATTGCCAATGAATTGAAATCTTGAAAAGACGCACGGGTCAACTCAATGTACCATTTAGCAGCCGAGCCGGTGAGAGTCCTTTGGAACAGGCAGAGCCAGATTGAATCGTCAAACCATGAATTTGACGAACACCAAAGGTGGTAAGTCATAACATGGGCTTGAGGATCCTCTCCAACTTTACCATCAAATTTGGGACAATCGCCGAGTATCTTGGTTGGAACCGGTGGCCAATATGGATTATGCAAAATAGGATCATTAGTTAATTTATATACATCTGGCAGTTCCAATGTTGCTAAGAATGGTAGCTGAGGATTGAAGGACATCTGCGGTTGTGGATACGACGTAGGGCCAGAGTTCCAACCAGTTGCTGGTTGCCCCCACTGACTCTGTCCGGACGGACCAGGCCCAAAAGGACCCTGTCTGTAGGGACTCTGTCCATAGGGGTTATATCCATAACCGGATGGTTGACTCTGGATCTGCCCCCCAGCGCCCCATTGGTTACCAAACTGACCTACAGGGGCAACATACTGTTGCTAGTAATTTTGATAAGGAGCGACCTGCATCTCTTGATAATTTTGATGCGAGGAAAACTGAGCTTGCCCCTGGGGTTCCTGGCATCCATATGGTTTCCGGGCTCCATATTGAGCCTGGGGACCAAGTTGTGCTTGGTAAGAAGGTTGGGATTGAAACCCACCTTGGATCTGGAGACTAGTTTGAGTCTAGGGCTGAAAACCGGGTTGAGCTTTTGAAGCAATCACCATCTGCATGCCCAGTTGAGCAGGCCTAGAAAGATGTCCTTGAGAAGATTGAGTTTGGGCCACCTGACCGAAAGGTTTCCCTGGTTGAGTTTGGGATGGACCTACTTGCCCAGAAGGTTGAGCTTGTTGGGTGTTAGGTTGTCCTTGTACAATCGAGGGTTGTCCTTGCAGACCAGACGGCTGAGCAGACTGAACGGTTGGTTGACTTTGGGGTTGACCAACCTGTCCAGATGGTGAACTAGGCTAAGCAATGGGCTGGCCTTGCTACATGTAAGGCTGACCACCCTTCCTAGAAAGGTACCCTTGTTGGATTCCAGGTTGTCCTTGTTGAGCATAAGGTTGTCTCGAGTTTCCAGAGGGTTGCCAAGGATAGGTGAAAGATGGACCACCATAGGCCGAAGGTTATCCCCGACAGGGTTGTCCTTGTGGGCCTCTGGGTTGCCTGGATAGGTTTGGCCATAATACTTCTACCCATAATTAGGTTGCGTGTAGGATGGCTGACCTTGATACGATGGTCCTTGGTACAGCTGTCCTTGATCCGAATGGATTTGGCCACCACCATAACCAATGGTACCCCAAGCGACATTCAACGGGACTGAAACCTCAACGGCGGGCTCAGCTGGCAAGGAAGTATACAAATAATGACCTATAGGGTCATAGTAAGGGCCTTGTGCCCCTGGATTCTAGACAGAATGAAAATACTGAGAGTATGCCTTCCCTGCTAGAATGGCACCAGAAGAAGATGGGGCACTAACTGTAGGATGAATAAACCTTGGTGTATGTGCCGATTGGCCACTATGTACTGGACCGCGGGATGGACCAGCAACAGTAGTTACGATCGACGACACCGTAACGGCACTAGAAAGCAGAGTTGAAGATGCGACACAAATGGACGGATTGGTCGGAACTGACGTGACAACGATATTTTGAAATTGTGAAACAAAAGATCTCGCAGTGGGAATGATGTTATGATCCCATGTGGTACCTGAAGAGGAGTTCCTAGAGCCCATGGCATCCCTCAAAGCCCTATAGCGTAAGGGTACTGTAACACTGAGAGGGGTGACAGTGAAAGGCGTAGATATGACTGGGGATGTGGCCGAGATAGGAGTCTCGATACTTGACAAGACAAGTGTCTCACTCGCTACAGGAGATGTGTCCTACATGTCAGAGGAAGCCATTGGGACTGAAACACTAGTAGGAGTAGAGGGAAAATCCTCTTCGTAAGGTTCCCAAATAGGGTTCCAAAATAGATCATGAAGATCGTCTTCTGGAGCGCGAGAGTTCAACGGTTGGACAATTGGAATAACAGGAAAAGTGTCACCACAAACCGGTGTCTCAGGAGAGGTAGAAGAAGGAGACCCTTTGTCACTAGGGATGGGAGACGGGATCGATGGATCCGCCAGGATGATCGAATTCAAAAAATCCTAGACAAGTTAACGAGGAAAGACCCTACTCAAAACTAACGCAAACAAGATCTAACAGGGTAAGTGTGAACGTGGCCGAATAAATTTTAAGACATTAGGACACAACTTGACCTTTTCATTTTTAAAGAGTCGAGAAAAGGACAAAAAGATGACTCTAGTCACCTTCGAATGTTTAGTGAGCCCGAAGTGACAAATGCTCAAGTGAGCCTTTTGTTTTAGGGAGTTCGAAAAGGATAAAAAATTGACTACTCTAGAGAACTAGGCGAGGGGTTTACCAGAAAATCCATAAAACTGCATATACACCTTAGCAATCATATGAAAACCAAGGACTTTCTGTACGGTAGTCAATCTTCCCGAATGTTGTGTTCGGTGCGTTACAGGCTATAAGGCGGCAGACATGGCTTCCTGTGTGTCAAGGATGATAACCTAGTGGAGTCTCCCCATATACTCGACGGTACATGGGAGCACAAGTTCATACTAGACCACAATTGAGTCACAAAAGGAGGAATCACCCAACCTTGAGTGGAAACAAAAGTGACTAGGTTTAACGAAGCTGGAGCACATCTCTAGCCTAGACCTCTAGAATGTGAGCGTTATGTTCCAATGTGTTTTTAGATTCATTCATTTAATTTTAAGGATGATCTTGTGTTAGGTTTTGGTTTTCAAGTCCTACCGTATGTAATCTCTCAAAATTCCCTAAATGTAATCTATATGCCAAAACACATCATTTCATTCGATGAATGATAGTTACGAGAGAGTTGAAAAGATTTCATGCAAATGAAATGATCACAAAACAACAAAAGAGCTTCCTAATGTAGCTAATGCAAATTATCAAACTTTTCTTTAATATCACTAATCACTAATCGAAATGAAAAGTTCTAATTTTCATTAACTAATTCAAAGCAAAAGAGATTTTTTCTTTTTGATGATGGAAAAATGCAGTAAACAACTTTGAGAAATAACACAAACAAATTCTATTCAATACAAGCACGTTCAGTTCCTCAAATCACAAATCAAACATCCAAAGAACAAGAAAGATCCCAAAGACAACAATGAGCCGTGTGATCTAGGCTCAAAGTGAGACGAAGTGGAATTCAAGTGAAGACAAAGAAAATCACTCAAATAAAGAAATAAAAGGATTCACAACTACCAAACAAGTGTAAGGGAGCAAACAAAGAGTCAAATGGACCAGAAGAAGATCAAAACACCCGAGGAAGGCTCGATACACAAAGCCACTAGATGTCCTAGGGCTAGAAATGCGAAATCGATAGAAAAATCAAACACCCAAAGGGTAATGATCAAAGCCAGTCAAATAACACTCCAACACATTCAAGTAGTCTGAAAAAGGTATCTAGGACAAAACCCAAGCTCAAAAAGTTCACAGCCAAGCAAACTTCAAACGTTTATAGGCCTGGCGCGACTGTCAGGCTACAACAAGTGCCTTTCAGGAATTGGCGCGGGTTGTAAATGTGAAACTTGCGCCAACTGGCGCGACTGTAACGTTATAAACTAGTACCAGCCAAGTTTGCTATGGAAAAATAAAAACAAAAGAGCCAAGGCCAAATCAGCAATACCTAAGTACACCAAGAGGCAAGAAACAACACAGGCATTCAACCCAAAAAGCTAATCAAGCAGGAGAATCCAAGGAAATAGCCAAGAAACAAGGCAAGTCCCATGCCGTTCAGTTCGTAAACCAAACCGGAGATGGACTGAAGTGGCATTGATCTACTTTGCTAATGCAGAGCAATAGCTTTTCGAATGCTATCTGGCCAGAATTCAGGCTCCGTCTAAAGTTTACAAATCAAACAATAAGACAAAACAAGCAATAAGGCAAAAAGCCAACTCCCCAGCGGAGTCACCAAGTTGTTGTGTAGGTAAATCTCCTCTGTGGACAGAGGCAATCCCACTAGCCTAAATGGGGTCTAACAACAATCAAACAACACTAACACGCAGGTTCCTAATTTCAAAGTAAAGACCGATGATGAGGGCCTACCTTGAATCCAACGCTAGCATTTGTAGAAGAGTCGCCGCTCCCATTTTTTCGCTTCATCTGGTCACAATCCTCACGATCCTCGTGAACGAACACCTGCACATGCAAAGAACAACACAAATACAAGCATAAAACCCAAGAAATGCAACTATATATCAGTCAGAAAGGATATAACTCAAACATCATTATAAAGACAATAAGAGTGGAACCATAATGATAGTCGTCTATTATTATTGATAAACAAAGAAGAATACAACCAAGTTCTGACGTCAAATCCTCCTTTGGATGGGTGATCAGCAACACATGCCTTGCAAAGCTTGTAGGGAATGGGGAACAAGCCTCTCTCTCCTTGGTTACTTGGACAAAGATCTCCTCATTAAAGATATAGCCTTATGGGGATGAACAAGGCCTCTTCTAGCATGAGCTTAGCAAATCTCAGACTTTGGGACTTAGAATTTGGAGCTTGAAGAGTAGAATTACTAACTAGCTTGTCGAAGGCAAAGGGACAAGCTTATATAGAGAGAGGAGAAGGAGATAGGATGATCCACAAGATTCATGGGATTTTCCTTATCATTAGGAAGCTTCCATGAGAGGTGGAGAACTACTTCCCTTCTATGGAGATTCGAAGCCCAACTGAACTAACTCAAACTAGAATCAGTTCATGGAGAGGTTAGGAAGAACCTTCACAAGTTGGTTTGTTAAAAACTTTAGCCAACTGGGTTGGCGCTAGTGCAACACTGAGACAGAGCGCCAGCTGGCGCGCCCTCTTTGAAGGATTTCCCCCATTGGCGTGAGTGATACACTGAGGAACAACGCCAATGGAAAAAGGGCTATTTTTATGGGTATTTTGCAGAAGGTGTCTTCAGGGCATATGAAGTACATACTCAAGGGAATACAATGCAGGTGTTTCCAGGTTATGTCAATTATCACAGGTCCCAGAATAAGTCCTCCAATGTGCGGGAGAAGGGGTAGCAGGGACGGTAACAAATTACTGTGTAACAATAAGCATTTGATACTCCTTCACTATTGGAAACCATTAAGATCCTTAATTCTTCTTCACTACATGTGGCCCATAATTCTTCAAAGTTGGGAGCTACCTTCCAGCTGTTGAGACTTGAAGAAAATGCACCCCAAGAGGGTGGAAATTCTAATATAATAGTGATCACCAATTCTTTGTCTCTAACAATCTCATCGATGCCCAAAAGATCATCCCTGAATTTTTCTTTGTTGGCATCACTTACATATTTTGTAGGATTCTTTACATTTCCTCTTACTAAATCTAGTACCTTATTCTTCTCAAGGATTAGGTCAATCATGTTATTCTAGGATCTAAAGTTGGATGCTCCAAGTTTTTTCTCACCTTTGATTGAGTTAGACATATTTCTTGAATATAATAGACTCTTTCCCTAAGATGGTGCCTATAAATGGATCTGCCTTTTTCTTCTTTCTTCACAAAAGCTCTAATACCATGTTGGAAAATAAAAAAGGCAGTAAATATTTTCTTAGTATTGATAATTAATTGTGATGTTTCTTCTTATTATTATTCTTTATATATTCTTTCTTTAGTTCATCAAGCAATTACCAAAAGTAGCAACACATAAAACAATAGACACAAAATGTAGGCACATGCCAGGGAAAAGCCCCCCTCAAGGGGAAAACCTAGTGAAAGTAATTCTTCCTTTCTATAGTATTCTTTGAGACTCTTCACTCTAGACCAAGACTACACCTTCCCTCCACGACAAGTTAGCCTCTAGAATATTAACCTCTTCCCAACAACTTTGACTACGTAGCAACTTGCAACAATTAACAACTTCCGACAACAATCCAACTTGGAAGAATTTGATCTCCCAATATACAGTGAGAAATAGAGAGAGATCACCACTAAAATTTCTATTTTCCTTGACTCCTTAGACTCACCCAAACTTGCATTCACTTTGGCTTCTCGACAATAGAATTTCTCGGCTACCCACTTCACACTTCTGTCCAACAACAAGATTTTTGCACTTCTGCCCAATAGAGAGAAATCGAACTTGATGAGAAGTGATTCTCTAACTGAATTCATTTCCCTTCATTTTATAGTCTTTTTGTGGGGTTGAATAGGGTCTTAGGCTGACTTGATCTTCACTTAGGCTGACATGGTGTGGAGGTTACATAATTCATATTTGACTCAATACTAAACCTTTTTACATGATTCAAAAGCCCAAGAAGGGTCTATTTAAATGTAGAATAATTCTATAGACTCTGAATAAATCCTAGAAGTCATCAATGGGGACTTTGACCTAAAACATGATGACCCAAGCATGAAACCCATGCTTTAATAAGTCACAATAATAATAATAAATATTTTCTTTATTCTTTTGAAAATTACATTAGATGATGACTCAAGAACATTATTGAAGACTAAACATAGTTACATTTTCCAATAGATGTGACAGAGAGAATGGACAAAGGAATATTAGTTCAAAGATAGAGGGATGATAAAGGTGAAGGTTAGGGAAGTATACATAGGTTCTGTGAATAAAATCCACGTACATACATGGATATGGTGAAAAAAAGTCGCGCACAATTTCTGCACCATGGTATTGTCAATATTAAGGGTCTTTACCATAATACGGACCCATAGGAATGAGCATGACAATGAATATTTGATCCCATCAAATAATACCATAGGAATTACTAAGGGATTGGCATAAGGTATATTTTAAGGCCTAAGCTATATAAGGAGATGGAGATGAAAGTGCTATGTGTGCAATTTATGGGTTATTGATGAATGATTTGATCTGAAATAGGTGTGCGCCAAGGATCTTGAAGGAGATTCATATTTGATAGATATGAAAGAATTGTAGTGACTAATGGACATGCTTGCTTGATATTTTTATGATTATAACTAACAATGATAGATCTATAATGATAATAATACTCTGATATGAACATGTCATAGTAAGGGTTGTGAATAATGTTTTGTGGTTGCAACAAAGATATGACTCAATAATTACAGATCTATATGCTGGTGTGTCATTGAGAAGAATCATACATATGCAAATATTCCTTTGGGTAGTCACGTAACAATGATTTAATGTAACAGTGATTCAGGTTCAGGTATTAGTGTTTTGATATCTATTTGGCAGTATTCTTCAGGATAAGCATGTACATACATAGGTATGATTAAGAGTAGTAGTGTATACAATTTGATGCGTGCTTGATTAGGGTTTTCAGTGGCAACAATTGGTTTCGATGATGGGTAACAACGTTTTCCTTGGTATATTGATGAGTGGCTATGCATTGGTATGATTTTTTCTGATATAGTTTTATATATATGCATTGGTTACATTGGTATATTTGATGATTCGCTATTTGATTAGTTGATTTCAGAATTTTTGGGAGTGGATCCACTTTGAAAAATTTTGAAAAGTGGTCTAGAAAGTGTTGAGGATAGGGTGTCGTAACTCCCTTCGAGTAGGATATGGAAAATGAGAGAAGGCTATAGACTTCTACAGGTAGGAGTATTCATACTGATTGAAATTTGTGTCAGTAGAAGATTGTAAGAATATTAATTTTAATAAAAGGAGAAGATAGAGACAGAAATAACGATGATTTTTTCCCATATTAGGTTTCCACCTAAAACGGCTAGTGTTCATATGGTTGTGTATGTTAATTTTATATCTTCATCTTCACTACTCATAATTATTGTTTAATTGATGAATAATGGAATAATAATGCATTGATTAATATTGCACAAGTGATTAGATAAGTTATCTTGATATACACAGTTTTCTATAGTAAAATTCACGTACATACGCTAACTTCATTTACAACAGTCACTTATAAAAATCAGAATAGGAAATTGAAATTGAAGTGTGTAAAATATTGATTCACCCCCC